>DWQK01000937.1:0-17676 GCA_018231225.1 Noctuana stator
GGGAATATATGCAGTGCAGCCTTACATCAAGACATCCATCGAACCATGAAGCTAATAAGTTAACACAACATTTACTGTTTCTTAGGCGGTACGAAGTTGGCCAGGTCAACTAGTAAAGTATAAAATATAATTACATTATAAGCTCAATAACCTAGAGACGTTACATTCTTCTAAACTATTTTATCTACCGCTTCTTCGTAAAGAGTCTTCTTTTAACACTATTGAGAATTTTATAATGTAAAGACTTACCAGCGTTTCCAAACGTTGCAAAAGCGTTATATAAAATCGATGTGGGAGAGTTACAACTTATGGAATAAACGAATGACGACTATCAGTAGTCAAGGTTGCAATGCAAATGAATTTCCCACTTGAACCCTTTCGAATATATGTTCTGTAAACCATGGAAATAGAACGATTTCCTACGCGATCATACAGCAAATCGTGTTAATACGTGGCTATTGGGTGACTATTTGCGCAGACCATGACGATACGACAATCGAATTATAGGTACGCTTTCTTACTACTGTAAATCCCGTTACAATGTTCGCATTGTAATAAACCAGAAACTATTAAAATATATTCGTTAATATTTTCAGTTTTTCATATAAGTAGGTACACTATACATAATTTTATAAATCAAAAATAAAATTCTTACAATACTGAAATACATTATTAATTTCATAATTTCTACGTAAACAATCTACATAAAAAAATTATGAGATATTAGTTGACATCGTAATGCAAATAGTTAACAACAGGCATTACTCTATTTGAGAGGCAGGCGGAAAAACAGACATTGACCTTTTAGCGGCCCACTGGCATAAATTACTTATAACATTAAAGTTTTATAAGGGTTTTTTTGCCTGAAACTGCTTAGTTAATCTTAGT
Organism: Noctuana stator; assembly: GCA_018231225.1. Taxonomy (NCBI): domain Eukaryota; kingdom Metazoa; phylum Arthropoda; class Insecta; order Lepidoptera; family Hesperiidae; genus Noctuana; species Noctuana stator. The sequence goes on from DWQK01000937.1 coordinate 889, forward strand.
TATCAACGTTAATCTTCGTGTATATTTTCAAATAGCGGGACCTTTTTAATAAAATATTTTAAGTGTATTTGCTTGGCTTCTCCAAGCTTGGTTTGACTTGATTTATCCAAACCAAAGTGTTTCTAATAAACTGTCCGTTATTAGCAATAGAGAACAGATGAAGCAATCAAAGAGCACGGAGCCTTTTTCATGCAAATTGAGACCCTGAAATAATTCCGAATAACGTCAAACGTGTGTAGGTTGTAGGTAAACCTTTGATGTTTTCAGAAGTTGTCGCGTGTCAATATTTTACATGTTCTCCATATATTTCAGGAATAAAAGATGTTATTAAGTTTGCAAAGGTGAATATGGATTTTTTGTTACGTCTATATCACGATACTCAATAATTAAAAATGGTTATAGTATCTTACAAGAGAAATTCACAAAACTTTTAATAAGCTAGTTACATCTGAGGTACATGCCTGGAACCCATCTTTTTACGGTCCACTATTGGGATTAACTCCCTCTCACTATCGAAGAAGGCTTGGAGCACACTCCACCAAGGTGCTCCAATTCAGGTTATCAGGTTCAACTAAGTCAAAATTCTGATTGTCATTCTTTTAATTATGAAAATAATATCTTCGTTATACAAGAAATAAATAATTTCATTGATGAGTGCTCGGTCCGCGGCGATCTCATTAAAACTTCAACATTACTGTTGCTTTAGTGAACCGTTTACTTTGACTCCGTGGTGCAAAGTCTGCATGTTTAATTAAAATAGAAATATTAAAATGTTTTAACATTTTTTATTCTGAAGGCGATTTTAAAAGACGACATGAAAATGTTAAGATAGACTTAGAAAGCATGAGAAAGGAAGGTTGTATTTATTGAATTGCATATACGTATTCTGCGTGTTGTCCGTATTGTCTTTCCAAAGGCACATTTTGTACGTCAAATATACCGCTGTAGATTATTTTGAAATTAATTTTTTTTTCTTAAGCATACGCCACCAAATTCTTACTCGTAAAAATGCAGTGGTACCTACTTCTTACTATTATTGGAAAGAATATTGGAAATTAATTTAAATGAAAAATAAATAATTACGGTACCTATAGAAAAAGTCTAACCTTTTAACTACGATTCTAACAAAACAAGTAACAATAATAGGTATATGAATGCCTCCAGGTAACATTGTTTGAATGTGAAAAGGAATAAAGAAAAGACAACCGCAGATTCCATTTCGCTAAATAAATTGGACCGAAAAAATGGTAAACTCCAATTTCGCAGTTAATTAAATGAATGATCAAAGGATACAATTCAAGTAAGAACATGTTCAAAATTTTATGAACATCAGTGATAAAAACAAACTGATTTCATTAAGGCTTTGTGTCACATTTTGTCGCTCATAATTATTTGATTTTTTAATTATTGTCTAATTTTCTTTTATCAAAATCAATCCTATTAGCAGTTTCATCTCTTTGCTAGCTAAGACATACAACCTTATTACATTAAGTGACCTATATTTCGTTAAAACACAATGGAAAATAACAATGTGTGCAAAACGCAATTCGGCACATTTGCAAATGTGCACTTGTAAACTTTTGCCATCAGCAAAATCATCAGTAGCCTCATTGTAAAGTGTCGTGGGCGTTGTGTGTGTTAAACGATTTATTTAATTAAAATAGTTATTATGTGGTTTTCATTGTGTACTCTCTGAATTACCCCGTCGCGTATTTCAAAAGCATATAAATTGGTGAGTATTTAAAAAGATTTGTTTGCACAAGACTCGTATGAGTGATATTTTATATTTTATAATACAAAATTACACAAAAAATAATTTTTTTGGTATCTAGATATTTGTAAGTTTAAAAATAAGAATTGCTATGTATAAAATTTTACAATTGCTGTGAATCAGTTGAAGCGTTTATTTTATTCCTATTTTTGAACTTTCTTACATTTTTCTCTCTCGCTTATTTTATTCTTTCCTTTAAAATGTTTTCGTGTCAAATCATAATGTATATAATATTCAATATCTTTAAAAAAAACCTAATTACAATTCTCACAGTTTGGACTGTAACTTAAATTGCTGATAGAATTATCATTGTCATTCAAGAACTTTACATAGAATCATCAGACATGCAGGTTTTGTTGCGATGTTTCTTTCACCGAAGAGCAAATAAGTTGTATTCAGTACAAATTCCGAAATAATAAGGTGATCCTATACCAAATACTTATTGGACGTGAATTACAGTGTTAATGGTGAAGCATAAAACACGAGCTTGTCTTAGGGTTGATACTATCTCTCCAAAGTGTATTCAAAACATTCTATTACGTTAAGCCTTCGACCCTGGTAGGTATTACTGACAGATAACAATTGTTAAACCTAGTTGGATGCAGTCTTATGCCGTTTGTAATTCGCAATGGGTTTTCCAAAACCTTTATTTCAATCACTCAGCATTGAAACAGCGGTTGTAGGAACACACCCGCGCCCATTAAGCAGCAGGCATTTATTTATTTTAGTCAAGTTCTTTTGCAAATGCTAGAAGTTCAAATACTGACAGAACATAGTATTACCAAATATAGTAATAGGAACGAAAAGGACAGAAACAGTTACGTATTTTTTTAAATTTCATCAGTGTGACCCATCAGTAAGTATCATATTGACGTGAAGTATTACAGAGACAGTATTTATTGTACGTTAATTTAGCTTTTGCATTAGACCAATATACAAGTATTGTACTCGTAAGTTCAACCCTAAAAGCGCTACCTACTGTGGCCGTATCATGGTCTGATTATTACGAACGTAATAAGCGTTATTGTTCCATCGTCAACACAGCAATAACAGGCACATTGTTTTTTATTACATATTGATATTTAGTTGGATAAACACTACGCTTCTCAGAAAAAGTGAATGAGATTGCGTCCATGCTTTTTCGTTACTGTAAATAGGTACTTGTCACAATATGCAATAACATTTGTCACCATTTTCGAAAGAATTAATAAATATTATATCTCTACAACTTTTGTAACAAAATGATAATTATTTTTTTACTTTTTTTGATAGGAAAACACGCGAGGAAACCATGCAGGCTTTCTGAAAGTTCTCAATAAACCTGCTCAGTTGGCCAGCGCTATAGCCCAAACTTTAATTATTTTCCCTCTGCATCCGACTTTAAGATAATAATGACTTGATGATAATAACGACTGATGTTCCTAAGTAAAATATATTTTTAGGGTAGGTACAAACGTATCAGTTATTCTGGCCTTATAAATGTTTAGGTACCAAAAAAATCTTGTTTCAGACCATGGCAGCCAACCAGACGCAAAAAAATGATGAACTTGGGAAACTTGGGCTTCCCCCGATGGAACTGGCGGAAACCAACAAAAATGGTAAATGTATTTCATCTCTATTTCTATTTTCCATTAATTCATTTTGTAGTTTCAGTGCTAAAAGTTAATGTTAAATAATCGCTTTTGTCTCTGTGCGTAAACAAAATATTATATGAGGGTTTCAAGATTAATATTCAACGCTCCTACACAGAATATGCATAATTATGAACAACTTTTGAACTTCTCTTCCAACTTCACTTAGAATATAATTCAAAACATTGTTTTCCTTTTTGTTAGAATTTTAAGGAAACAAAATTTTTATAGACATTGTGAATAAAGATTTTATATTTTTGAACCTGATAATTTGTTGTTTCAGATCGCAGTTACAAATGCTTAAGTCCAGCGTTGTTGAAAATAATAATAATGTTGTTATTGGCCATATCTGCATTAGTAGTTTACATACTATTTTTAAGTTTATTTCAAGATAATGGTAAGAGTTTTTTTTATGTTTGACTTTGAATGACGTTTTAATAATACCTATAACCTTTTTTTTGCATTTTTAAATATGTTTCTACTTGATTATCATATTATTGCAGACGAAATCCGAAATACAGAAATTATTGTGGTAACAGGGTCAAAGGAACCAGAAAACATTAATGTCGTACAAGATGACGTAGAAATACTTTTTCGATTAAATAATCGAACTGTTAATCACTTATCAGGAATGAAGCGTTCAAAAAGACATTCAGTTTTAAAAGTTAAAAGTACCGCTGAAGGTGATATAAATATTATTAAATTTAAAGATAACAATATTCAAAAGATTAAAAAAATAATTTTGGAGCATGATTTGCTATGTAATGAAGACCATCATAGTGAATTTTGCAAAAACCTTTTTAGGAAACTAAAAAGTTTGACACAAAATTCATCTAGAAACACGAAAGAACAAGAAGAAGAAATCCAATTAAATAAAGATAAAAATTATATATCCAAAAGAGAACTATATTCGGAGGTGAATGACAGAAATAGAAAATTTGAAGAACCAAGTCAATACAGGTTCCATTTTGGATCAAAAAAGTTCAAACCATCGCATCTATTTTCCCATTCTTCGGAAATGGCTTCAATACAAAATTACGATGCCTGCTCTCACGGTACTGTAAAATTTTTATGAAGAATTTTGTCATTTTATTATTAATTAGGTACATGTTTCAATTAGTTTATTATAACTTTGAATGTAATTGATATGGATTATACTGTAATACATAGTCATTGGATATTTAATAAACTAAGTCTAAAATTTACAGGTCAGCATAATGTGCCACATATGGAATACAATCAACCTTTGTCTCTTTACAATTACTATCGGTAAGATTCAATTATAGGTAAAATTAAAATCAATTAAGTAGGTACCAAACTCAAACCTAACGTTTTGAATATATTTGTATTGCAGTCATTACCCACCTCATGGACATGCCGCTTATCTTCAAGATCGAGACGATGACTTAGATGTTACTATGGATAGGCCTAAGCTACGCCATCCTCAAGACATCGAAATTGCTATGACTTTACTACAGGAGAAGTATAATAAGCTTTTTTGTTTCTTAGTTATAAAATTACAATACCAAAGAGAAACTACAAGCTTTTGATAATTAAAATTTTTTCTGTTTTTCGGAGTTTAGTAAAAAAATGTAATAATATACATAATGATAGTAGGTGAAGAAGGATGGAACAGCCTAATGAGGTACTTAGCCTAAAAAATTAAAATTTTATTAGGTTTGAAAATAAATTAAGGTCAAATTGTTTCACAGATCAGACGTGCCTGCGAATAAAAGTTCAAACACAACAGTAAGGGAAGTAGAATGTCCACTGGGAACCATATCTTGTAATAATGGTGACGCTTGTATCAAGGAAAATCAATGGTGTGACGGAAACGTGGATTGTAATGACGTAAGCGATGAAGCGAGATGCGGCTGTAGGTCCAGAGTGGACAAGGCGCGATTGTGTGATTCGTATTTTGATTGTCCACTTGGGGAAGATGAAATGGGATGCCACGGTAATAATTTTATAGTTAAAGTTCTAGTTTTCAATTTTACTTCATTTTAATTGCTTACTCATTTTACTTTACATGTAGTCTTCCCCTATAACTGTCACACGACGACCATTAATTTATTAAGAAACTTAATATTTTTCTGTTGTTGTTGTACTTTATTTGCGATCAATAAATTAATAAATGTAAGTTTTTAAATGATATACGAAATAAAGTTATATTTGATATTATGTTCATTTATAATTCCGTTCTCAAATAGGTTGTGGTGAAAACATGTTTAGTTGTGGTGATCTCGATATCAACTCACGTGGAACTTGCTTCGCTAAGGATCAAAGATGCAATAACGTCGTGGATTGCCCGAATCAGAGAGATGAGCTCGAGTGCAGCTTGCTGTCACCAAGTCTACACAAGAAACCAGTAAGCCAAATAAATGGACTATGGCCTTTCTCCTATTTGAAGAGAGACCCGAGCTCAGCAGTAAAAACTGATGGGCTCGGGCTATTGTCAAATAATAAACAAAATCCTGCCTGTTTCAGATGTTTGCTATTTCTAACACAGAAGGATTTTTGCATAGAAACTTTAAGGGAACCTGGTATGCTGTATGCGAGAACCCATATATATGGGCCCATGATGCGTGTCGCCGTGAAGTGGGCCTTGTAATAGGGTATGAAAATATTTAAAATATAAAAATATATATTACAACAAAAATATATGTTTTTGTTGTTGACGGTGGATGGTGGTGGACAAAATTCAAAACTGATATTAGTTCAGGTTACCCGATTATTTTAGATAAAACTACAACCTATATAAAGTTATTTATAAATCCGATGCATATCCAGATATAACATCCCTGAAGTTGTCCTTTGAGATTTGTTTGTATGTTTGTAGCCCGTATTATTTATTGTTGCACTTAAAACATGTTGTTACAATTTATGTGAGCAAAATTAAAACTTTACAGGCCACCTCACATCCAGTATGTGCCAATAGATCCAATGTTTAAAATTAATTACCTTAACACGTCGCCAGGAGGTTTAATACGTATGAGTAATACATGCTTTAATAACTCAGCAGCATACGTTGTGTGCTCAGATATACCCTGTGGAACCAGAGTGCTAACGAAGGCACAGCTTATACACGAGGTAAGTAAATAGGTACATTCTTGAACTTTGGCGTCAATTAAATTATTCTGATCGTTAAATGTATTTTTTTAACTAATTTAGTCATACATTAGATCTATAGATCAAGGAGGCGATAGAAATTGAGGAACACCCCAAAAATTTTAACTGCGAAGAACTTAAGGTTACTGTATATTATGTTAAATTTAGTAGTTAGCGGTAGTGTGCAAGACGTAGATACGATCAGCGTTATGTATACGGAACCCAAAAAAGAATGGTAGATAGATAATATACGGACTAGTAGTTTTATTATTATTATTTATTTTTATTATTCATGATGAATTACAAGAAAAATGTACCTATAGTAAAAATAAAATGTACTTTTATTTTACTTCCAATAGAATGCTGCAATCGAAAATCAGCTGTTTGGTCGGAACAAGAGATTTTTCACACAACATCCTTATCCATACAGCGTATACTTCAGAAATCGCTTTAAAAGATACGATACTGAAAATTATTTTGATGTCAACAATGTAAGAAAGAGGAGAACAGAAAGTAGAGTTGTTGGCGGTAAGCCTAGTCAACCGGCAGCGTGGCCTTGGATGGTGGCTCTGTACCGTGATGGCACCTTTCATTGCGGTGGTGTTATCATATCCCATAAATGGATTATGTCAGCTGCACACTGTGTTCATAAGTAAGTATCATATATCTTGCTCATTTTTAGTACTTGTATAGCCAATAAGTATATTAATTTGTAATAATATTATTGCAATAGTTGCCCTCAATTCTGTATTTCAGGTTCTGGGAGCATTATTACGAAGTCCAAGTCGGAATGCTACGTCGTTTTTCATTTTCTCCGCAAGAGCATAATCATAAAGTCACCCACGTAATTGTTAATAACAACTACAATCGGGAAGATATGAAAAATGACCTTACATTATTAAAAGTGAAGCCAGATATTCAATACAGTAGATGGGTACGGCCAATATGCTTACCTACCCCAGCGACAGCAGGGCCGAATTGGATGTGGGGACCACCAACAGATACCGTATGCACTGCAGTAGGATGGGGAGCAACTGTAGAACACGGCCCGGATCGTATGTTTATCTGATATATATATTTTGTTTATATTTCATTGATTATTATATTGACAATAATTTAATTACTATTTTAGCTGACCATATGCATGAAGTCGATGTACCTATATGGGAACATTGCAAACATCGGGAGGATTTGGTAGGGAAAGAAATATGTGCTGGTCTTGTTGAAGGAGGCCGAGATGCATGCCAAGTATGTAATTAAAATGATATTTTTAAATCATAGTATATTATCATAACACTATCTACAATAATTTCATCAAAAATATTTAAGGGTGATAGCGGAGGACCACTTCTATGCAGAAACCCTATGAATTCACAACAATGGTACATAGCAGGCATTGTAAGTCACGGTGACGGATGTGCACGCAAAAATGAGCCGGGGGTTTACACACGTGTTAGTTTGTTCGTGAAATGGATTACATATCATATTAGTAAGTAATAGGTCAAATACCAAATATGTTTTTAATATAATGAATATCATTTAATAATTAAGATTAAATGTTGGTTTCAGCTTCAACTTCTTTACCGCTAATTCAACCTAAACAGGAATGTCCTGGATTTAAATGTAAATCTGGAATATCTAAATGTTTACCCAAGAAAAGGATGTGTGATAAAATTATTGACTGCCTTGATGGCGAAGATGAAATTAATTGTGAAATCGAAAATTCGAATAGTTTTAAAGATAATGTTGTCTCAACTACTGACTTACTACCACAAATAAACAATTTATTTAGAGAAGTCAATGAGTCTGACAAATCGGATGCTCACAAAACCAAACACAATGTAATTACGACTTCTAATCCTACTACAGCTGCGGAATCTAATTTTTCGACTACTACAGATACATATTTTTTTAAAGAAATAAGTAAAAACAGTACTGAACAGAATATTACAAAAGACAAAAATGATAATACCAGTAATTTTACGGGTACTCAATTTTTAATCTCAGATTTAAAACTTGAAGATGATATAAAACATGCGTCTACAGTCGAAATATCAATCTTTGATAACTCCAATGAAGGAGTAACAGATTTTGTTGAAAATATCATATCAACCGAGGCTACAGTGATCAAAAGCGAAGAATTCGACACCCAAACAATGAATATAATAACGCCCACTATGGACTTAGAATCAATGCCATCCAGTCCAGAAGTAACATCTTTAAACAATAATTTAAAAAAAGCCCTTGATTTTTTTAGCACTACAGAATCAACTGATACAAATTATATTTCTAGCACAGACAATATCATTTTTGTAACTAATAGTATAGAAGACGGACAATTTTTTGAAAAACAAGTTCGTGAAAATACAACATTAAGCACGGAAATTCAAGAAAACTCCGGCGCCGAATCAGATCAACTTATTATTGAACTGTTACCTAATGGTGACAACAGTGAACCCACTAATATCATTAACATGACTGAAATTCATACTGATCTGCCTAATGCAGACAGTAAATCGGACGTAAAAATATTACCAAGTTTGGATACTAATCGTGAATTAATTGAAACAATTGAAGAATTAGGTATATCCGACTTACAACCTGCAAATATTAGAAGAAAACACATGACTCCGGAAGAATTTCAATGTCAACGGTAAATCTTAAATGCATAGTTGTATTAAGGAAGATTTCAATGTTTTTCTATGGAAATCTTATCAACTTTTTGACAATGAAAACCCGTTTAATTATATTTCTTTAACATAGTGTTGAAATTACCAAAACTTTTAAATATGTCAATAATTTGTATTAATAAGTAATGAAAGTTATTACCAAATTTACTTTTCTGGGTAACGCTGGCATCCTCTATGTTTGGTACAAGGACTTACTTTTAAATATTTTATAGGATATTTCAAACTATACCATATGTAAGACGATGTAACAACAAAGCTGACTGTGAAGACGGTACTGATGAATTGGGATGTTCGTGCATTGATTACTTGACAACATTTGACAGTACCCTTATTTGTGATGGAAACTTCGATTGTATGGAGGGCGAAGACGAAAACGACTGCTGTGCGTATAGGTATTTATATACAAAAAAATAGTAATGCGGCTAGTTACAGTAACTATCTTGTTTTTGTGGTTGTCTTACAGTTGGGTGTGAGGAAGATCAATTCCTCTGCAAAAAGAGTCAAATGTGTTTATCTAGAAAATACGTTTGTGATGGAAACCTACAATGCCCTCACGGTGACGATGAGGCGGATTGCTGTAAGTATCATATTAAATATTATCATGCACATTATACATAGGAAGCATAAAATATAATCAGTGATTACAAATGTGAATGTTTTAGATGCTCTTACCAATGGTAAAGAAGTAGAATATGACTTCGATGGTAAGCCAAAAGTGTTGTTAGAAGGTTATCTTACAAGAAAGCAAAATAATGATTGGCATATTGTTTGTGAAGATAATTTAACTGTTCTTGCACAAGACCAGGCAGCTACGCATATTTGCCGTTACTTAGGATTCAGGTATCCTTAACTTTTTTGTAAATGTTTAGTTGTCTTAAAAATTTGTTTTGTTACTTTATATGCCTATAACGATATTTTTACTTACCTAATATTTAAATCTTTACCTAATTAGCTAAAAAATGTTTCAGTTCAGCAAATAGGTATCTTGTAAAGTATGTGAATATTAAAGAAGATAACTTATTGGAAACATCACCAGAAAATATTAAAAAGAAAAGAAGTGCTAAAACCAGCCCTATGATTAAATTCACTTACAGAAGCATGAATAATGATAAAAACGATATGTTAATAAAGGACCCTGAAATACTCAAAGAACAATGCGTTCCTAATATAACAAAAATTTGCATGTCCTTGTATGTTTTTTGCGATTCTGCTCTATTCACTCAATTTGATAACCCACAAGAAAATATTCTCAATCGAGATTCAACAGATGCCTCCCTTCACATGTGGCCGTGGATAGCTAAAATATTTGTCGATGGTGAATATAGGTGTACAGGGGTATTAATTGACATATCTTGGGTTCTAGTTAGTCATTCGTGCCTCAAAGATTCTATGTAAGTTAACAATATTAATAGAATGGTATTTCTATTCAAAACCTAGTATCTATTTCTAAGTATCTACTTAATTACCTATATAATATTGTTATACATTTTTCAGATTTCCTCATCACCACATATCAGTGATACTCGGATCTCACAAAACATTAAGCACAACAAAAGGCCCTTATGAACAAATATTTTATGTGGATTTCAAAAAAGATCTGTACCGAAATCAAGTAATTCTTTTACATTTAAATGGAAAAATAACGTATTCTGTTATGGTTAAACCTATGGTTCTTAGTTTTTCGTAAGTTATGCTATTAAAAATATAATTGTATTTGAATTAATTATATTATATAAAATAAAAGGGCGGTCAAAATTTTATTAAGTATATAATTTTTTCTATTTAAATTTCTACAGCAACTATGTCGATGATGAAAATACTATATGCGTAGCAACCGGAGAAAACAATAAAAACCAGTCTATTGTCGTATTTTTAAAAGAAACAAATGAAAACTGTGACTCTCAACACCGATGTTTTGTTCGCCAATCAAATGCCAGCATCTGTGCGGTAAGATCCTGATTAACAACATTCTTTTTTGTATGACATCAAATCAAGAGATGCTACATCTTATAAAAAGTACGAAATTGTGTTAACTTTGTCACATCTTAGACCATATCATTTAGACGTATTCTTGACAAAATATCAAAATTTACCAGAAAGTGTGTTATAATTATGGATGATGATGGATGAGATGTGTCAACTAAGCTTCATATTTTTTATAGAAAGGGACTGTGAGCCAACGCGAGTGGCATGGAATAATAAGTTGCCACTCAAAACATGGCTGGTATCCGGCAGCATCATTTATGCACAACGCAGGTGAATGTGGAATCGGTGACCGAATAATAAGTACAGATATTGGAAACATCAAGTTTGAGTTAAAACATAACAGTACAGGTGAAATTTTTAACAATATCGTTATTGCCGTTAACAAACGATTAATCTGCTGCTGCGTTAATAAATATAAAGCACCGCACATACTAACACATGACACACACTGGCTCAATTATTGGCTGGTGAACACAATACCTTATTGAAAACGCAATGGAATAGGTCTAAAGATTTCTTTATGACATTTTTCTTAGACGAATCTCTGAAGAACTTTTTTATAACCAATTTTAATAATGATTGTCCTCTTGATATTCAATACATACAAGTACCTACCTATATACCTACTAATTACAGCTTGATATGTTTTAATAAACTTGTATAATGTGTAAAGTTTCTTTTACAGAAATATCTACCGTAAGTTTAACAGAAAATAGTTTATTTGATAAATGTGGAGGTGCAAGATGCGGTCGAGGGAAATGTATACCTATGCGTCAGATCTGTGATGGAATAAAACATTGCGAAGATGGATACGACGAGTCTGAAGTAGCTTGTGACAAAAAGGAAAAAGTCTGCACTAATGATCCATACGATACTGGATGTGGTTAGTAATGTTTGGGTTTTTGTTTTAAGTTGGCTTTGTGGTTAAGAATTTTAGAAAGCTATAACCCTAATCATTTAACCTTAGTTAGGTATTTCATCCCGTTTCTAACCTAACCAAATCTAACCAATTCTAACCTTTCAGTGGTTTTATATAGATTCCTTCCGGGGACTTGTTTCTGTTATTGTACCTTTAATATTTAGAAGATATAACTTATGTTTTTATTGTTTTTTATAGTAAAGATGTTAATATAGTGAGGACAAAATTCTCGGTTAATTTTTTGGACTATGCAAATATTTCCAAAATAGATGTTAAAATTACAAATCAAATCACATTTTTATAAACTGTTACAGTAATTTTATCTTACGTTTTAGACTGTGCTGTTGGTGAACTGAAATGTCGGAATGGTCGTTGTGTTTCCATCCAACTGTTTAGGAACGGACATGACGACTGCGGAGATGGCACAGACGAGCCAAAACAAACGACATGTTTAGGTTACCTTAGTAAAGTCATGCCTTCCAGAATCTGCGACGGCATTTTACACTGTCATGACAGGAGCGACGAAGACCCGACGTACTGTAAATGCTTCGCTAAGCGGGTTTATAAGTAAGTCTAATAATAACAGCTTCTGTCATAGGGTTTTAGCGTAAATAGTTACAAAGTTTTAAAACTTTTAGTATATTAAAACAAACTGATGTTACGTAATCGCTTGAATCTATGGACACTATTTTTTGACTATTACTTTTTGCTATACTTTGCACAAATATCAAATGATATAAACGAGAGACAGGACTGGCTGACTTCACAGCTACCATGAGTATTTTTTCAAATGTAACCAATTACTATGTGGAGACTGTAAATAAGTAAGAACGTAGGTATTCAGAAACGGTTAATACAATTTACAGATGTAGTAAGAGCTCAACTATCGAGGATTACTGTGTCGCTTCTGATATGGTTTGTGATGGCGTTATAGACTGTCCTAATGGTGAAGATGAAAGAAAATGCATTGGCTTAAGTGCACCCCAAGGATCACCGTAAGACATTTATTTTGACACATTCACATCTTTAACCCCTTCTCAAAACGGCACCATTTAATTCAATAACTAATGACTAAAAGTAAACAAACCGGACCTAACAATTAGTGGTTTACCTAACTCAGGGCACTAAGTACTTTAATCCGACTACTCATCTTGCGGTTTGATCTAAAAGAGATTATCATACTAAGGTTCACTCTACATTCTATTTGAAGAGACTCTGCATGACTTTCTCAAAGACGTCAAGGAACTAACTATGAATTGTACCCTCATAATTCCACCTCATAATAACCCTTACGTACCTACTTGCATAAATTATTCTGTACCTGTTGTGAAAAGGGTCCAAGTCTGACACTATCATTATTTATTCTTGCCTTGTACGAACAGCCACAAAAAGGGCAAAGGGAGAATTTAACCGCACAGAAACTTTTAAATAAAAATGTATTCGCAGCAAAATAAATAATCTGTATACCTACATAGTATACGAAAGAAATTGTTTTAATTAATAACTTCAAATACGTAATAATCCAAAAAGCCGGGCTTACCTTGTAATACACAATATACCTACATGTCTATAATACCTACTAACGGAACCCACATCTCTTTTATCGAAAAAATACTGACTCTCACAAAATTATTACTTATGTATGGTACCTATTTCAGAAGACACGAAACATAAAGATTTACCTTGTTCTGAAATCCACACGCCACTTCCACGCAAGCCATAAAATAATAAATAAGTATACTTGTTAAATCTTCTTCTTCATAAACTACTTAAAATAATTTTCTAGGTACGGAACCGGCAAGGTGATAATTCGTTCTCATGGAGTGTGGTTCACAAAGTGCTTTGCAAAGGAAAACCACACAAGGTTAGAACTCGAAGCCATATGTCGAGAACTTGGCTTTATCAACGGCCATGCTAAGCAGCTTTCCGGACCACCAAGATCAATAGCCAATCCTCACAACAGTGTGCTCATAGACAAATTCAGTGAAATCTTACTGAACAACAATACTATGATCAAACTTAGAAATACACAGAACCCCATAGCACAAGCAATTATTCTAGAGAATTTGGAAAATTGTTACCCAGTTTACATAGAATGTCTATAGAACTCTTTTTTAAGTTTCCTTTTTGATATGTTTTGTTAATAATATTTAATGAATTATAATTAAAATAAAACGTACGTACTTATTTATTTTCATAAGAATGTAAATCATAATAATTATGTCGCCGGCTACTTGAGGTATAGCCCATAGACTGTTAAGTACCTACTACTGCTGCCATCTTTGGACTAGCATCGTCACTCCATGTGCCGACAGAGTAATAAAGTTTCAAGTTCTTAACAGACTTCTTTTAATTCCTTATTTTATGCTAGATGGCGTTTAACCACGCTATGTAAAAATATTGTTAGAAACGAAATAAAAAGAAAAATATTTATCGTAAAATATCTTAATAGGATATTGTTTTTATTTTTTTACATTTAATATTTCTTAAAACAATGTCTAACACGAGTACGCACATCACTACATAGGTAGTATAAAACAAAGTCGCTTTCTCTGTCCCTATGTAATTATCTTAAATCTTTAAAACTACGCAACAGATTTTGTTGCGGTTTTTTAATAAGTGATTGAAGAGGATAGTTTATAGGTATAAGCGTTAACAGTTTTTCTGTAGTGTATTTAGTATAAGCATTGCACCTGTGCAAAGCCGGGGCGAGTCGCTAGTTTATCATAAAAAGCTACATAAATGCATCTACCTAAATAGGCATCCTGTAGGTATAAGCCATTGAAATTGACATTTACCTAATAATAATTGTCGTTGTTCATTTGATACTTTTAAGAAGCTTGGTTTACTAACAATAAAGTTAAAAAAATTAAGAAATAAACAAGAGTTGCTTTTTTGCTCTACGCTACTAGACTAGGACAAACGGAAAATTAAGTAGGATTAAATACTCGTCTTATTTGACAGACAACAAATTCCATATTATAGAGCAATAAAAAATAAAAATTTACAAGACACTGAATTAAAAGACTTGAAAATCATTCAAAAACAGGTTACATCATTAAAGGGAGTCACATTAATTTAATCACTGGCTATTATTAGTATTGTATTTCACACATTTACTTATCATTAGAAAAGAATGGTATGAAGAATTTACATAGAGATAAGAATAAAACGATCGAAGCTTGTTTCATTGCAAAACCAGAAAAAATGAATAGCATCTCATTTATAGGTGAATTTGGTCACGTTTTTCGATAAAACTTGATTGTGAACATCGATGTAGGTATATGTGGATATATGTACCTAATAAACATTGAAAGCATAAAATAAATTCAAAGAAAAATCAAAAAAGCTTACAAGTTATACCACAAGGATGCAATTTAATAAAAATTCAAAAATTTTAATAAATTATTACAAAACATTTTGCTGTAAGTATAGTATATCTGCATGTGAAACTAACTACGTAAAGTTACTTTATGAGGAAATATTTAAAAAGACGTGTATTTTCCAAGAAATACTCAGAAGAAAGAGGCAAGTCACTGTTCGAGTTAAAAACTCGAAACCATAAATAATGTAATAAAACTAAAATTAAAATTTGCCGCCGCAGAGTCTGGTAAAGATAATGACTCGATATCTAATCTGAGACATATAAATTTGAATTTTAATGAAAATGTTTTATGTAAATAGAAAAAAACATGTTTAATTAACGAAATGAATTCAAAGCTGCATATCCAAGAAATACTGTGTCCATAAATTAGTACCAACGCGTACAGCGCGCTTAACACAAACGACATCACGATACAAGTAGAGTTATAAGTTAAACAGGATTATTGAATAGTTATAAATCATCAGGTATATATTTCATGTTGGTTATAAATCAGTATTTAAATTCAGTTCTTTAATTTGCGCCGACCACGACCAGAAAAATTTTCAAGCATACGGGGCAGGTATTGTAACCGTTACCTACTGTCATTACCTACACGATTCACTGAATGCTTTATTTGGTGCACTATAATTTTAATTTTTTTAAGTAACGCTTAGCTTATACTTTAAATTAAGTGATGATAGGTAAGAAATCACGTAAAATAATTAAAAAGCCAAAAAACTAAATAGGTACCTATGTAACAAATTTCCTGCTACTTCTAATGTTCCCACAATTATTATTCACAAGGTGCTAAAAAAGAAGGAAAAAACGATTCGATACTCAAAGTCGCAGGTGCTATTCCTGTTCTCAAAGAAGACACCATTCATAAGCATTTATTTTAATTACCGACTTAAATTGGTGCAATAGACCAACTAATACAAATAAACACAAACCTACAAATCACTTGTTTAAATATTGAAACATAAACAATTACGAACTTTAAAATTAAATAGGTATGTAAAAAGACATAAAAAAAAAAAAAAAATTAATTTATAGAAATAAAATGACAACTAAAACTATTTAATATCTAATAAACTATACAAATCTATTAAAATCAAGATGCGGATGCAAGGAGCTGGCGATCGGAATGCCTAAAGTAAGACGTTTAACAGTAATAACAATTTTAAATGATATACCTAGTCTTGCCATAAATATTGTTACAAAGAAAATCTACTTTTTTTATTATATGTAACATTTATTAATATAACAGTATGTTAGTTTAATACATTAATATAAAACCATTAAAAATATATAAAGCTTAT
>DWQK01000938.1:0-17674 GCA_018231225.1 Noctuana stator
ACTTTTGATGAAACCACCAACTCGTTTAGAGGTTTTGGGAGTTGAGTTCCATCTGCAAAATTAGAGGATCCCTAACTTTGTTTCCCAACGCCGATGCTGATTGGAAGCGAGCCGGCCTTTTATATCCCTCTACAAAGTGATTCACACTCACTCGTGGCTGAATAAAACACATGTAACCCGAATTGCCTAACTTGTTGTGGGGGTTTTTCTTTTTGTTCGAAAAATTGGCAATATATTTCACGTTTGATTGTTCCGAAATATTTTCCTTGGCGTAGCAATCAGTTAATTGTTATTAAAACAAGTGCACTTGACATCGTAATCACATAATATTACGAGTATCTAGAAACAAAAAAACAGAAGATATATTATGTCCACTTTTCTTTTGATTTGTACAATTTTTTTACAATATGCTGTTCCAAGTTTAGTTCCAAGAACTATGGAGGAAATAATTTTAAAAATAATCTATTTTAAAGCTACGTTTTAAAGATAGTATCAGTCATATTCATCAATTCAAATATTATTCTTTCAAAAGCGAAGACATGTAAGAGTGTCGGCAAAAGCAGCTTTGCAAATACTCTGATATACAATCCGTTCATTGAAAGCGCTTCAGCGTTCCGTAGGGAATCGAATCCACCTGTCAATGGCAAAATATGTATCGATGCACCTCCCATTCTCACCTCTCTTACCACAGCATAAGCGTCAATATCGTGCGCGCTAATGAAAATATCTTGAGACTAGTCGTTGAATTTGGAGCAAATAAGTATCAGATCTTATTCCGTGGAGCTAAGAGCTATAATGGAGATTGATACTGTATATGACTGGAGGCATGTTTGTTGCTTGTCTACATACATTTGCATCGGGCGATACCGCGACGCAACTTAATTTAGAAGATTTACTGCATCTCTGGGTTTGGGGCCCGCGCGGAGGGCGCGTAACGTTAGAGATGACTGTCGGTTTGCTAAACAATACTCATAAATTTAATTATAATGACTCTCACAGTGTAGGAACGATGCTTAATTTTATTATCCAAGCAATTGACTATACTTTGAGGAATCGCTTTTTGATTCACAGATTGAAGGAGGTTGTATTTGACGAATATTAGAGTAATGTTCAACTACTTCATTTCCATTTTAAATTTTAAGAGCTGTTTTACAGGATCCCGTAAAATACGAGTATATTAGCTAATGATCATGCAGTAGGCGTACCTAGGTAACCTGTCGATATTACTCGATCTATTTTTTTCTGGGGCTGCAGTGTAATCCACCAATATATTCCCTTATAACCTAACCCTAACGATAGAGCAGAATGATAAGAAGTTTCTTATATTAACGATCATAAATAGAAAGTAGTAGGATATACGTACTGAAACCTAATGAAAAACTCAAGAGTTCCTGCTGATAATTTACAAAATGTGTTTGAAAATAAAAGGAATATGCTGACCAAGTAGCGTCTAGACTTGAATGAACGAGATCTCCGCAGAATACACAAACAGTTGCGGCACCGCTACACTCTCGCCAAGAACACTGGTGTTAATCGAATGTGCACGTGTCAGTAGCGCATTATCTGAAAACAGTTATGTGAAGTTATCTTTACCATTCTATACGCGTCCAAATATGCTTTTGAAAATACTTGCTGGCTATTTACATTTCATTAAAAAAAGTAGTTATGGTAGAGAAATTTTTTAAAGTTCAAATTTTGAAAGAATCTATTTTGATGTCTACGAGTACCTACTACTCATTTGGTATTATTAAGTTTATTTAAATTTTATTTTCACTAATTTAATAATCCACGATAAACAGGATACACCGAGCAAACTCTACATGTCATAAATAATTTAGTATGCACCAGACTTGATTCGTTAAACTTAACAACACAGCGATGCGCATTGCCTAAATAACGGCACTTAAAGCCACCCTTCATCTTGACTGACGCAATATACGCGTCCACGCATTTCATCAAACGTTTTCTCACTTACCCGCATGTGGCTGAAGCATGATGTTTTGAAGAATCCCCTCCGTTCTTCGTCTAGAGGAAAAAACGCGGAAAACAGCCGCTAAAAGGAATTATCTCCCGGCGGGGCGCGAATGGTATTTACTTGCAATCAACTGCGGGCGCCGCGGGGAGCGCGGGGTGCGAGGCGCGCGGGGGGACGATAACTGCTTTTTGCTATTTCATAATATATAATTTGGTTTAGCGAGTGTGTGTAGGAGGGTTAACGCTTGGGTGCGGAAATAATTTCGAATAACTCTTCAGTGTTGTGCGAAGTGACAGGCTATTCTTATGAAATATAGTCGTACGTTGAATAAGAATTTATCCAATGTGGGGATGTAACTAGATCTCAAATTATTGAACTAGGAACGTGCTATTCTTATTCATGAGTCTCCTTAGAGTACAGCAGAGTTAGGCGTTATTATCTACTAGAAATCCGGTCGCTTCGTGATGTCACTGAGTATTAAATCCATCAGGGTTATTAAAAATCTGTTTTAAACTGATAATATTTGTTGTGTGCAATAAGGAGATAAAGAAATAGATAAGCAAGGATGATAGAGTTTTATTGTCGATTATCGTATGGATTTCTACGGGTACGAGTATGATTTAATCCACAACCTAAAACTATCAGACATTGGACAACTTAAATTGCAAAGTGCTTTATGTTTTTTTTTTTAGGGTTCGACTCTAATAAGGAAGTATTTTATGAATTCTATGCTGTGTGTGTTAGGTTCTGTTTTCAGGAATGTCTGTTCTGTAAGCCACGCTACCAATAGATCATTAGGCGTTCTATTTGTAGGACAAGTTATGGTTTCCTGGTGTCTCGTATAGCTGTCGACACGCGACATTGCTCCCTACACTGATTCGTGACACAATTTTATTGCAAAATAAATTTCACTAGCGCTTCCTATGTTAGAAGTCTTGAAAGGGAGATGAGTATCTTTCATTACCTATTTAACTTACTTTACACTTAAAAAATCAACAAGTTTTTTACTTGCTTATATAATTAATAAACTTGCAAGAATTGAATATATAAATTCCGAATACGTATAGAAAAATGCGAACGTTTTAAAATACTTTAATCGAAATCATCAACATCCTCAAATCTCGTTAGGAAAAAATATATTTTTTCAAATAAACACCAAGGACGGGAAACCCTTGCAAAATATTGCCAACTCGTAAAATTGTCAACAAACGACACCCCTCCACACTTATTTGTGACACATTTTTATTGCAACATAAATTTACAAGCACATCCTGCTTAGGACCTCCAGTCAGCCACCGAAGGGGTTCCACATCTCGGCTGTTATGATACGAACACTTTATAGCAATTGGAGTCTTTGAGGTTGGTTGAGATGTAAAATTTTACTTCCTTTTTTGGTAAATAAGTAACGAACGAGCATGCAGGCCTGCTGCAGGATTTTGACGCGCTTACTGACACCAGTTCTTAAAATTTATTTTCGATACTCTCTAACAAAAATCTTCCCAAATACGAGTGATAAAAGAAGTGTAATGCTTAGCGGCGATTCATGAATTTATCTATTGAAATGCATTCCTATAAAAAGGTTCGTCTCAAAAGTTCCCTTAACCTCGAAGATAGTTAATTAAGACAAGTTAGTGAAGAGTGGCTCAACATCATTAAAGAGTTAGTAAATTCAAACTACAGTGCTATTTCAAATATTCATTTCCAAACACTGCTGTAGACGAAGTTTATCCCTCAAGTTGAAGAATGCTAACTTAGGGGCGATAACCGACCACTTGCCGACTTACTTTTCTTATGAATGTAGACTGTACAAGTTCGATTAAGTATCGTTTTTAGGATAGTACAATGAAGAATAATATTTTTAGAATATCTTTGAAAGATGAAAGATTAATTGTGTAAATATATATTTTGAAATTGGTTTCTGTACATTTTTACATGCTAATGTCGAGCTGTTATTTCATGAAACATGAATACAGTAATCTCAACCAGCAAAATAAATATTGAGTATACTCGAACAAGATTAATGACAATGAAGTCAAAACAAAAATATTCTTAATGAAAAACCGTTTCAAACTTAACGATTAAGTGATTCCTTGAAAGTTTCACTTTAGCAGGCAGCTCTCGTGGCGGCGGCGTCATTATCGCCGACGCATTGTTTGGCGGAAGACCACTCGCGATAATGTATGCACGATGGGGAATAATTAAAAGTCCTCTGGTTTCCTCCGGCGGGGAGGCACCACTCAGTATTCCGACTGCGTTGCGGTCCAGCTTTTAAGATCTTGACTCACTGTGATGAATAATTTTCTTTTGACTCCTATTCTTCTTTGGTGTCACTGAGTCATGTTGTTTAGCTTACTCCTAATATAGATATGCAACATGCTCTTTTAACCTATTTTAAAGTTTTAACGTCTGTTTCTATTTGTTTTTGTCTTTGAAATTTGTATGAAATTCTTGTCGAAATTTCAATCTTATCAATATCAACATTATTTCCATTTTATTTTGGAAATATTATTAAATAAGTGAAAGATAAAATAAGTGAAAGAGAAGTTTAGAAAAAGAATGAAAGGGGATCGAAAACTATGACCTATTTCTTCTTTCGAAACAACTGCGTAATATTGCCGCGTTTCAGTAAATTGTGCAAGTTCCCTAACTTATTTCCAACTTCTTCATTAAACGCCGTCATTAAGTTGCGAGTTGGAGTGCGTGCTTTCCGTTTTCCGTCCCTACCGAGCTCGCCCTGCGCTTCGCACCCTTCGAGCCTTCTTCTCTTACGCGTTTCCGAGCTTCCGTCGCCTCTTCTGCGCTTGAGCTTTCTATATCTTCCGGACCCTCTGATATTTTAACACGATCCGTAACATTTTGTGCTCAAAATTTGACTTTGACGTAAATTATAAAGTATAAAGAATTTTCAATATTGTTTACATTGAAAAGTTTAGTTTGTTGTTAACGTTAGTTCAACGATTATTGACCTGTAGCCAGCAGTTCCCTAACTTTTAATAAGGGTATTACAACCCGAAAGTTTACAACTGGTCAATTGCTGATTTTATTCTTGACTGATAACGTGTGCTATTTCTAAATCAATTTATAATGTAAGTTAGTAAGAGTATATGTAACACAGATACCATGGAGTGTTGGATTGACTGAAACTAGTAAGAAATTAGCAATTAGTTTAACGGGAATTGAATTATTTCGTGAAGCTGTCGGCGAAGGTCGGCGGGACGTGCGCTCGACGCTCGTGCGAAGGCTAACCTGATTAGCATCAGACAGGTGTTTGGCTGTTACTACACACTCAAATGGTACTATTATGATAAGGATTGTGACATTGATTACTGGTAGAACAGAATTCTCCTTATTAACGTAATCGCAACATTTGTGACTCTCATCATCAGCATAGTTATTATTAACTTCCGTTTAGAACTGCTAGAAATTCAGTTTTAAATGAAAACAAGTATTCTTGTGTTCTTGGCAAAGAAATTTTTATTGTTCCCTCAAGGATTATGTTTTGTTCTAATATCAGAAGGATGAGTCGCTCCGCCTTCACTACGTTATAAGTTACGGCGATAAACGGGAATAAAGTTCCGACGAGTGTTTCCAATAACGCATAAGTGCCAATAAAATATAATATATTTCAGTCCGCTAAGACTGCTCTTGCCAACTCCAAAAAAATTTTTAGGTTTTTTTCATCTGTATATACCTATTTATGATTTAAATTAAAAATTTGCTATGTCATGTCTGTTCTCCCTATGTGTTCCAATTTAGTTACAGAAAGCAAATGAAGTTTTACTGTAATAAACATAAGTTATCAACCTAAATTTTAAATGAAACCAGAGTTTTTTTTTATTGTAGAACTTATCCAAGAAAATTAGAGAGACTCGGTTACCCTAGCCACTTGTCTATGGGTTCGTCTGTACATTATTTTTTCAAAAATCGTTTCATTATTTAAGTGGCCATCAAATAAATAGTAAGTGTAGTGAGCATTCGTTTATTCTCTAATACCATTATTCACAACCGTTCTCGTGTATTTATGGCCACATTTACGGTATTACAACAATAAAACATTTATGATCACCAGAGAGACTATAAATGTAGGCATAATCTTTCTCATTGTTACCTACAGTATGACACTGTGATTTTTATTAAGAAATCTATCCTAAAAATAATATAAAGCTGAAGAGTTTGTTTGTTTGTTTGAACGCGTTAATCTCAGGCTACTGGACCGATTTGAGAAATTCTATTAGAGTAAGATAGTCCATCTGTCGAGGAAGGCTATAGGATATAAGCGTTACCTTGCAATTCTTAACGCGGGTTGAACCGGGGGGCACAGCTATTTCTTATACAGAAAGGGAGAAACAGACAGAAAGACAGACATACTAAAAAAAATAATGGAAAATTCGTTACGATTTCTTTATATGAATATTGTCATAAAGACAGAGAATATAAAGCCTACCTTAATCATGAAAGGTAAAAAATAAAATACAATTTCGTTTTCTCTCCATATCCTCATTATTATTAAAGGAACCCATTTTTTCATGTCTTCTATAGACAAAGTCAAAACAGTCGAGGGAGTCCCCTGCTTGTTTGAAAACACAATCAAATTTGCTGTATGACGTGAAGCATGGATGTTGGTGAGCAAACACAATGTTGAGATAATTCGCATCTCCTGAGATTTTTCCGAATTCGTTTGTAACAATATAGAGAAGAACGTAAACAAATTTTTGTCTGTTAAAACCGTAACAATTATAGTAATGTATATACTCATGGTGCTTTAATTTGAGTATTTGTAATATAAATAAAATTATTATGAGCATTAAAGTTATTTTTAATATCAACAAAGCTATATATTATGGAAATGCATTTGACCAGCTTAATGGACAAGTCTAAATAAGATTATAAAGACAAACGTTAAAGATTTCAATGGATAAGATGCTCAAACATAATATTATATTATTGTAAACGATTAACAATAAACTGCTTGTAACACTGGCAAGCTATGATCAGCTGTGGACTGTATCTGGTAACTGAAACGATGATTTTATGTTAAAATAGACCTACGTACCCCTAGCGATCCATTATACGATACTTAAGAAGTTCCCGTCTTAACATTTCTAAACTCTGAAATGCCTATACAAATATGAGTTCTAAATGAGCAGAATTGGGCAGTTAGCGCGAGTTTCGTTCGAGTTCATTCCGCGTTCGCGTGAACTTATCGAATTAGGGCCGCTTCCAACTTTTCGAATAAAGCGCCTTGTCTATTAACGAACGACGCTTTGCCTTCTGTTTTAGTGAAACTACCAGCCTTTCATTTACTTTCAACCTTATCCACAAACAGTTAGAGTATAAACTTAAATGTTTTACGTAGTTCTATATCTACCCACACTAGATACTCTAAATTGTTTTCACTGTCAACTTTAACGCTTTTAAAGCAAGGTCCAATATTGTGTAATAATTTTTGCAATGTATTCACTTCAATAATAAGAATAACCAGCGTTTAAAATTGAGTTTTACATACAATGTTATTTAGTTTAAATTCTGATGTTATGTTTAATTGATGAAATAAGTTACCTCCGAGACAGTACCTACGTACATGAAGATTTTGGTATTATTGCTTTCATTGTGCTTCGTATTATTATCAGAGATATTTCTCGTTTTATTTAACGATTCTCCTTTGGAAGATCGTAAAATTTTTATACGATGTCTGTATGAATTTAAGAGCCTTTGTGTTAAAAAAAAACTTTAGTACCAAGTAACAGAAGGGCTAAAATCAATCGATAATGCAGAATGATGCTCAAATTTACGTCAGTTTTAATACTACTTTAACATTTTGTTTTCTCATTAAACATAAGTTTAAATTACAAGGAATACATAAATTCCTTGAAAAGACCACCGTAAACAAAAAATATAACAGAAGTACCTACGCAACGACAAGCCGACTACGATTTTTCGAAAACCTATAAAACATTATGAATGTATATTTTTATAATATATTTGTTTCCATAAAACTGATGAAAATGTAAAAATAAAATTTTCAACGATTAAATTTATTCGCTTGCAAGAATTTTTCGACAACAAAATAAAGAACTATAATTCATACCAGAATTACTTAATTTAACTGACAGGTATAACAAATATTCTGTGAATACATTCTTCCTGATAAGCAAATTATTGAAAAGAAAAAGAAACGAAAATTTATAAAACAAACGGAAAACCCCAGAAAGCGACGAAATTAGTGAAACGCGTGGTTTGATGCTATTAATACCATTACAGCAATAAATATCGCGGTAATAATGCAATTAAGGAAACCCGGGGATTCCCCAAAGGAAAAAATCTAACAACATTAGATTATGTTTAACATCAAAGTTATTTAAGTTCACACTTCATAATCATACATTGTAAGTTTTCGTTGCTTAATAGGTACAATGTATGCACATACAAAAGTATCTT
This sequence comes from Noctuana stator, assembly GCA_018231225.1. NCBI lineage: Eukaryota > Metazoa > Arthropoda > Insecta > Lepidoptera > Hesperiidae > Noctuana > Noctuana stator. The sequence continues at coordinate 8,414 of DWQK01000938.1, forward strand.
TTAAATAAGATCTCCATCTTCAATTTGTTTAGTCAAATATACTATAACATTCACATACACAAAATTGTTCCTACACTTAGCTACATGTCTCCGTTGGGAGGTATAATAGTATGTAATATTATCACGTTCATATTTTAATGCAATGTCAATACATCACGGCATTAAACTAAACAAAACTTGATATTGCTAACGTTTTATTTTCCTAAAAATGAAGGTTCATAAATTCAGTAACAATAGCAGAGCTCGCGGCGGCCGGCAGCCTCATTACATTCAGTAAGCGGCTATGTTTTTTAACGAAATATTATTCTAACGTCTCTCATGCTCGTCGTAAGGCGCGTGTGCTACTGCGTATCTAAAACCGACGGACGAGGACTCTTCAAGACAAAGAAAAGGAAATAAAAGAATATAGTTTTTATTTAAAAAAAATGTGATCATTTGGCTGTGGAGTGATAGTGATGCGCATGTTTAGCTGTCACGTGTGCCCACTATCGAGCCAAAGCTCAGGCAGTAAACTGCATCTGCATACCGATTAATATACAAACTTGATTATAATCGTAAAGGAGAACAGAGTGTATTTTTCCGCTGGCTTCTTTCTTCCAACGTCAACCATTAATTTGACGTTTTACGTCTCATTAGTAGGTATGTAAACATCTCACAATAAATTTCTTTTATGTTACCTTAAATAATATTTAATTTCAGACTAATCTTACGTTAATAAATTATTATTACCATAATTAACAACAGTTTGTTAAAATGTAATGGCTTACCCAATCCCGGTAGAACACCTTAAGCTGAGTGCACACGGGCGGCCGCGTGCTCCACGTGTGCGCGCGGAGCGTATTATTCTATGCAAATCGCGGCGCCCTCGAACTTCTCAATTTGTCCAAACAGATTGTTTTCAGCGAAAATTCAATTGGAATTCATCTCGGCGGCATACTTAATGAAAGGGGCTTAATACGGCATCGGTAAACATTAGCATAAAGTGTTCGCAAAAATTGCGTTTCGAAACGACAGAGCGAGGTATCTGATATTCTTAATATCATCTGGGTTATTCATCCCTCGCTTCCATAGCATTCACGGTCGGCTTTGGAAAGCGGGAGATTATGTGCAATAAGTTCCTCGTACGCCGTGACGCCCGTGACATTAATCACGTGTCAGGACGTGTCACTGCGGCTCGCGTGTCGCGCGAGGCGAGTGTGCCACCGCCGAACGCGCGATAATCATTCCGACACATAGGTGTAAGCAATCAACAAGCGTCGTGCCAGCGCTGTGTTCGGTTCAGTAATTCTATTGTAACTCGCTCGGAAAATCACTTCAAACAAGATTGTATCTTGAATCGTGAAGTGTTGCTGCCCTTACTGGCTTAGCGGCTAATTCGTTGGCTAGATGTTATGAAACTTAAACGTTCTCGCCTCAACGACGAAAGTATTAGGTACAAATTATCCTTAATTTTGCATTAAAAGTACTTTTATATTTATGTAATTTACGTCTCATATCAATATCTATCATAGATAATTTTAATACAATAAATAAAATATGTAAATGAAATAGCATTATGCAATAAAGAAATATGGATACGTACATACTCGTACTTAAGCGAGTACGTACTCGTAGGTACTTGCTTCATCAAGCCAAAAAAATAGGGACTGAAATGAAATATTGTATTTGCAAAGAAGTGATACACACAAGATGTTAATCTCATCAAAATGTTAAAACTTACGCACACGTGATGTTCTAGTTAATTTTTTTGTACAGTTACAAGTTCGTAAACAATCTTACAATCTTTTAATTCAGTTCTATAACTGAATAAACTTGCGTATGAAAAACAAACATTTTCTAGTAGAATACATTTTTAAAAAACATTGTAGTCATTACACAAAAACTTCGGTTGGCATAAATTTTTAGGACCACCATTTGCCACGTGGCTCCAGCCGGAGGCTCTTGCTTAATATTCGCGCTTATTTGAGAGTCTGCGCGCGGCAGTCGTAAAGTTATATGGAGGTTTTGTACGGTGTCGCCACGGTGTTGTGTGCGGAATTACGAAGCGGAACACAGTAACAAAATGCCTTTATGAGACGGAAATAAAAGTTACAACTGTTGAAAAAGGAAAGGAAATATTTCTACCTGATTTGAAACATCGTGCTGTTAAATGAACAATAGTTTTATCCGTGAAAAATAATTAGAAAGTTAAAGAATACTTTAGAGGAACAGATAAGATAGAATGAAAAGAATAACAATTATTGTGATTTAGGTATTTTCATGCGAATTTTCGCCTTGGTTAAAGTTCGTCCCTCAACAGCTTCAGCAGTTGGAGGACATGCAAATGAATGGAAATATAGTGCTTAGACCACTCGGGACGCAGTTGGTTCTACATACGCTTAAAACGACCCTGGAGAAACGTTTAAAGTTCTTGATGCTGTAGTGGAATATCATTACACCTCATATTATCTTAAGACAAGAGATATTATCACAATATTTGAAGCAGTCACAGTTTAAGAAGTATAAAAAGTTACATTATATAATATTAATAAAGAACATGAACTCATAACTAAACGTTATTATTAGAAATCTACGATCTTAGATGATAAGTTCATTAAAGTACAAAAATCTTTTCGAGATAAAACCTATTGCTAAAGCACATCCTACGAGTAGCGATGGGGGAGACACAGAAGTTAACAAAACAACAACTGCTGTCTTATTAAAATTCTTACTGCTGTTTGTAATCCTAAGCTGAGGTAAGATGTCGAGGGTGCAATGTCGATTATCCCTTAGTTTTAAGAGCAGAGTCAGCAATGGAAGGATATGCAAATGAATGGTAATGCGCCAACGACACGCCTTGAGACACGCCGCTCCCAAGAAGAACCCAAGAATATATTGAGTGTGAGGGCTGATATTTGGGAAGATGCTATTAACATAAACGCTTCCCTTTTTGGGCTATGACATCGTTGTAGTTTGTTGGACGAAACGTCAGCGTAAAGTTTTACCAAATTTATTCTGAAGTTGATACAAAAGTTTTTACAGGCGACCCTTCTTAACTTTCAAAACTATCTTAAGTTTATTTATTTATGTATGTATACAAGTATGTATATAACACTTGTCACACTACAGAGCGTAGCTCATGCTTAATGCGATCTAGGCTGAATTAGATTTTTTTATCTTTTATGAGCAGCAAACGAGGAACCGGGGTGTTCCGTAGCTACTGCAACTCAAGAACACCCATGTCCAAACTTAAATAGGAGACAACTCCTCTATCCCTGAGGATCGAAATACTATATTTAAGAAGATAACCTCAGTCCAGCAGGAACCCAAACGAAACACAAGTACATACTTGTGGGACTTCCTTAACGGCAGGTTATGAGGGCACCCGCTCCAGGCGGATTGTACCAGTTCGAGCACTTTGCCAAATTATTCTTTTACATTCAAGGTTGCGGCATGGGATCAACAATTTTCTAAGTTGCGTCCGTGTGCTCAGGTGTAAGAAACAATCGGCACGTGCTCCGCGTACCGACTTCGTACTTCGAGAGTCGGTTAAAGCTTTTACAAGTCTGTCCAAAACTTGCGTGCCCCTTGCGTGGGTGTTACAACTTTCTTTGTGTTTTCTTTGCTGATAAAGTTGAAAGTTCAGTGAACCGACAATCTGCGCTTACGAAGTTTGGCGAAGTGCGTGATAGCGCGGCTCTACAAGACGTAATAAGTTAGATCACAGCAAATAAATAACACACGCGTATCTTGAGACAGGATCTCGTGTAGATGTCACACCGCGGAATATATGGCGAAACGGCTCGAATTATTTTACCGTCATAAATATAATACCTATAGGTCCACGCAGTACTAGACAGATACTTAATCAATATGTAACTGAAGCCTCCGTGGAATGTTAGATTAACAATTCCGTGTGATATAGTAAGATAATTAATATTTTTCTTATACAAAGTCATATCTGCCATAAAGAATCGTTATAAGATGTTAGATAGTATAATGTGCTAGTATATCCAATCCAAATCTTTTTTGCAGTCTGTCAGTACAGCATAACGGAATACTCTGCGTGAGCTTAGAAGTAATCGACACAAGATCCAGCTATCTGATGCACGTGGGATTGCATCGAACGACGGAACGCTTAATTGGTCTCGAAACTCGAGTCGTCGTCGGCTTCACGGTTGTTGCTAGGGAATTTCAAACAGAGTAGCCGTTTCATGCAGTGTCCTAGAATATATTTTTATATTTAATTTTAAAGACAATAAATTGGTAACTTAGTAATCGCTTATATTAATGTAAAAAATTAACAAATTGTTAATGGAACGAAAACTAAAATGAGGAGAAACATTGTTATCTAATTTCATAAAATTGTAAAATGCAGATGACTTTAAAATGAAACATAAATAACATTATAAATATCTAAAGCATAATCCACATGCTCTAGCCATTTCGCCTGTGGGTAGAGGTTCGTGCTTAGCAACGGGCCGTAAATATTCATTTAACAAAGATACAAGTAAAACAATTGAAATAGAATAGTTATTTTGTACAAACATTATTATCAAAGACAAAATTAAATTGAAAATACGCGAATATCAAAACAAGAGGGAACAAACAGAGTTCGTTAAGTGTATTGAATATCATAATAAAGTGATTAAGCGGGTTACAGTTAGGAACAAAGCAACGTCGAAAATGATAATACTCATTTTAAGGGCAGCTTAGCTTTATTGTATATCTGTTTTTCTGGTAATTATTGGACTAAACAAGTTTTTGTTGAGTTATTTTCTGGAGTTTTCTTTCCATTTGAGGGAAATCAGAGAGAACGCTGTCATTTCAATAGAATCTAGGAAACAAACTGAACTATGTTCACATCATCATGGGATATAAAAAACGTCTCTAAGATGGTCACAAACCGTTCTGTGTCAATTTAAATCAAATATATTGATTTACATACTCGTAGTAACCACTTTGGATCCCCATTCTATTGGTCTGTTACAAAATAGATATTTATTATAGTCAGCAAACGCCTAGATGTAAGTCATTTTATACTGTTTTAAACGCATTCAAAACCTACTTTGGAACACGTACTAACTAACGTCCAACACACGAGTAGGTACATACAATCAAGTTATTTTCGTATTTCATATTATTATAACACTAACTCCAGTAGTAAGAGTTTAGGTCGTTTTTGTTTCAGGGTCGGATTTATGTAATTAATTAATTCGAAACAGTAATTTGAAATAGTCACATTAGGAGATGAGTAACTGCTGCCATATATTACTCACAGCTTACTCGTATCATTGTGGTATTTTCACACTATACGTGTGGTTGCGTTTAATTATGTCAATTAAATTGTATTTCCATATGTAAGCTTATGCTACGAGCACGTAAATCATGGCAGTGCAATTGCAGTACAAGTGATGATGCATCACTAATACTATTTTTAAATTTCCCACTGATCATTATATTTACTTTGGATCAAAGTATTTTAACAGATATCTTTCGTACACAAAATAGACATCATATCCTTTGTTCATCATTATATTTTTAGAATTTTGAACAACATGTAATAATACTTTATATAATAATATAGGCAATAATATATCAATACCAAATTGACTATACGTATTATATTATAGTGACATTTTGTTTTGTTAAATCGAATTTGATATTACACAAAGTTGCCAGCAGAACGCCAATTAATATTGCGATATAAGAAACACGCGACAAGACACACCCGTTCAAACTTAAAACTAAACTCTACCACACATAGAAAAAATACATTTTTGTTTCTGCGAAAATACAAATTTCTTCTTTACAGCGACAATTTCTAAACGGCGAAAGGAAATGATCTTTAATATGGCAATTTTAGAATCCAAATTTGAAGCGGCGTGAAAATGGAACCGCTTATTCTCTGGTCCTCGGAGGGAAGTGCGACTGGCGAAGCGCCAAGTCCTCTACCGTCTTATGCTCTACATACACTAACGGTCGTTACTTTCTGAGACAAATAAAAAAAAATATATAAATACAAAAACTGCTCTCCATAGGAACTTACATGTGAGCCAGTGTATTCTATTATGCCAACATTTTAAGCGTAGATTGTGTCAGGCAATAATAATAATAAATTTTATTTCATCACCAGAAATTACAAATGCATACAACATTAATTTATAAGTTACAATATTTATCTTTACTAGGTTATAGGGTATTGACATTTATATTTGTATTTTAAAATATACAATTTTTGATAATTTAAGATGTGGTTTAAGCCGATCGGTTACAATTCTTGACTGCAAACTGTTTTAAACTATACTTTTTTTTAATTGAACTGCGCAACTACTCTATTTAACATTACTAATGATAGCATAAGCACCAATGATTACCAATGATTAGGTGTTAAATGTTTTTCAAGTTTTTAATAGTTGTTTTCTTGTAGCTAGTAAAATTTTCAGACAGTACAGTATGAGCCAACCCTCAGTAGAATGACACACTTGATACTTTTTATTTAGTTCGTGGTGTTCTTGTCTCGTATCGTTTCGTTACATACTCGTATATCTAAACATATTCTTATAGCTTGTAAAATTTATTAAATTCTGTGACTTTTAATTATTATCATTACCTACAACAAAAAATTATTAAAAGCAATGCACACATTATTATTTAAACAGTAAATTTTCCATTGCTATTAATCAATCATTAACCATTTATCAATCATTAGTCCATTAATGGGTTTGAGTGTTCTATTAAGATTTTGAAATTATGAAACTCTATTTACATTATACACAATCAGAGAATAAATACGCGTTTCTTAAAAGCTATATCAGAAATAGTGCCAAGAAGCTTTTAGTTTCCGTTTATCAATTTACACAGTGTTCTTGCGTTCATCAACATTATAGATCAAACATACAATTCTAAATCAATTTATTTCGGAAAATCGATTTCCTACATTATACTCCAGAACGAAGCTAATGTTTCGAACATTCTTTTGATCTCTTACTCAATAAAGGGAAGGGTCACACGACCTACTTTCAAATTTCTCGCTTCTATAAATTTTCGAAATTTATTCCATGTGTGTAAGATCAAAGTAGAAATAATTTTAGCTACGCGGAAGTAATATTTAATAATCTAATAAGGATATTAATTTTGTGCTTCTCACCCTTATTAATTATTCTATTTCGAGGGCTATTCAGGGCTTCCTTTTTATTATGCTTGGAAATGTGAACGTGTCGCGACACTCGCGACTAACGACTAATAGGTAACAAGCTTCTCTTAAGTTTTAAATTGGACATTCGTAGCGACTACCTACTTTGTTTTACATTCTTCAAATGTTTGACTTCGAAAATTGTAAGTTACTTGTAGCTATGATATGGTGAAATTTTTCTATTATTTCCGATTACAAAAGAATAAGATGCCTACATTACAAAACGTGTATGCATAAGTACAGCTTACTTTATAGTTTATAACATAATATTATTATAGGTATCTCTTCCCGCAGGCCTGCAAAAAGAAAATTGACAAAAAGAAAGCAAAGTTACTGCGCACATAACAATAATTATATAATGGTATAAAGATAAATATTATAGTGTCCTTTTACATAGGTATTATTTCTTTGAATTATTATTACCCGTACACCAAATTTAATTCACATTGTGTGATCCTAACGTGACAATATCGAACTAACACAATTTAGGCGCTGCAACTGGTGTGTTTCAACTTTCTGGACACCACCTTAAGACAATTAAACAGTTGTGACAACTGAATAAACTTTAAAGACAAAGATTTGAAATTGGAAACTGATTTCGTCAAACTAAGAAATAGGTTATGAAATAAAATGAAGGTAATAACAGAAACAATCAGACAGAGAAATGTTGATTGTTTCGAAGCGAGTCAGTTTAATATCGCGGTTTATTGCTCGATATTGAGCCGATGACTCGGCCTTTCGACAAACATTAATTTCTCTGCAGTCTAGGATCTTCGATAGTTTGCTGTAGTTCTTCAGTTTTCCAGAAAATAATAGTGGTAGCTTCATAACCTCTTTTAAACTTTGTTTTAATTAAAAAAATACCTGTCTGTCAGTCTGCACAGAATGGTACGACGTAGAGTGCTTCAAAACATTATTTTAAGTTAGATCGCTATTGAAATGAATAAAGCTGATTTTTGTAATAGTGCCTACAGTGTGTTATGGTGAGAAAGCTTTAGATAGCTCGCGGCAAGCCAAGATCGCCTGACATCGCGATGCATGGGCCGCGTGTCCCCTTCTGACAGTCTTATTAGTGGCGGCAAATTAATCACATGCAACAGATTAGCATTTTAATTGACTCCATTGAGACAAGTTTGATCGATGGTACGGAATTACCTTTTATTTCTATTCGTACTTGATTAACTTATAAACTTCTATTTATAGGTAGATATATATTTCCTAATGATATAGCTGTAGATGGGCTATGATATTGTAGTAAATAATAATAAAATAAATAATTTCATAATTTGTATTTATAGATAGGTACCTAATGTAAATAAGCGTCAAAATAACAAATTTGTTTAAATTTCTAGAACTAATGTCAAGTTCACATTTTATGACGGAAATTGCGCAGAAATCGAACTGAACGTACGTTTTAGTATAACAACAATGGCTACCACTGGGCCATGTTTGGTGCTGCGTGTCGTCTGCCACTTTACGACGAAACCAACGTCTAATATAGCCGTAACCCGAATAAGGCTAGTTGACGGTACACTACAAAAGGACGATCTTAAGTGAATCGTTATGGAGCATGCGGCTAAATGCGGTTGTTGTATGAAGCTTATGTAATGATAGCAAGTTTAAATAGATATTAGAAGCTATTGACAAGGAATCACGGTTTTAATCTATCTATTGTAGTTGTAGTATTGTTGTAGAAAATGCAACAATTCATATAACATTTCACTTTGTATTGAAACGCAATTACCGCAAAATAGATTTAAAAGTACAACAGCAATACGTAACTAGATTAATAAAAAGTCGATGGCTTCTCGTAACCATCAAACCATCAATGTAATCACAACAATAATTACGATAGCAACATAACGATACGAATACTCGTAAGTATCAACAATATACAAACGTATCGATACTCGATATTGGCATTCTGCAGTAAGCGGTATTTAATTATCTTTAGTTATTTCCGCCGATCAATTACAAGGGATTCCTGTCCGTATCCGTGACGTTCGTGAAATCGCTTTAAATTGCCTACTGCCTCCTGCTTTTCTCTCCATGCAGTGTTGCATGGATATCAATAATTGTAATGATAC
>DWQK01000939.1:0-17672 GCA_018231225.1 Noctuana stator
AACTGCTGGACACGAAGAAAGTATCTGTTCACAGCGAAAGCTTACAGCATAGCTTCTTCAAAGCGTATTGGTTCATGCATCAATTATTTCATATTTTGTAAAACTATAGAAATTATTCATTTCCTTGTGTATATTTTTCGTTTCTATCTATTATTTAAATTAATTGAAGACGGCGTATGTAATTTAATTAATCAATTAAATTACAGCCGGAGCATTAACATTAATATTATGGCTTTATGAGTACGATACCGTTAAAACATGTGTCTAGACCATTATAACACATATTCGGCTGTACGCGGTAGAGTCTCGTCACATTAATTATTTATTACCCCGGACGCACTAAGCAAATTAACACTTAACTTTATAAACTTAACGTTCTTTTAAAAATAAACGGCGAAAGTTAACATTTTAAGAATTTAGGCATTTTTATTTGTCTCGATATTAAAGAACCACTTCTTATAAAATAATTATTATGAACAAAATATTTATAGAATATTTTGATGGTCATTAAATAATGTTAAATGAAACACAATTAGTGGTATTAGATTTAAAAGAAATGAAATGAAGAATAATTTAAATATGCCACAGACACAGAAGCTCGTAGCAAAATTTAAACTAACGGTTATCCGACGTACTGAAAGTAGGGTACAAAATAACTCCGTAATTAAGTAACAATACCTAAATTTAAATAAAACCTGAAATATTGAAAAAATAAGAAGAGTAGGTAATAATTTTGTTCAGTGTTCTCCAAATTTTATTTGGTATATGAAAAGTTGTATGTGCTTAAAAGTTCCGACGGCACGGCCGGCGCTGCAATGGACTAAAAAACCATAATTCCACATAAATATCAAAATTTATCAGAGTAGGTAGTACTTACCACAGCCAGAATTCACTGGTTTTAAATTTATTCATAGAAAATGGAAAAAGTCAAAAGTTGAATCTAAAATTTTAATATGAATTAAATTTAAAAACTGATCAAGTTCTAATATTTAAAAAAAAAGATGAAGTTTAATTTTAAATCAGAGTTCTGCCGATCAGTACTTTTCACGGGGTTACTGAGATGAGATCGCGCGTACACCTCAGCCGGAAGAGCGTTCAGAACTGAGCGCGCCAACGCTAGCCAACGGGAGGGCTGGAAGCCTCCATCCACGCATGCGCCCTTCACCCCCATAGAATATTCTATGCAAAGATGTCCATATAACCCTAAATTTAATTAATTTAAGTGTAAAAGTGATCGACCACCCTCGTGCCACTGCGACCTTTGTTCTTCTACTCGCATATGTGAAAACATCTATTCACTAAAACACGTATGGTTTTGTCTTCCATTTTTCAAACTAAAATGCTTGTTTTAGCAGATGACTATGTGAATTTACTCCTATCAATTTAAAGGTGTATTCCCGTTGGCCCCATTAGCCGTATCCCCATAAACACGGGACGGGACCCCCCAGATTGTACAAACGGCTTAACGTAACGCATTGTTCTGGAATGCCCAACAAGTTTCGGATCATTGTCATGAGCTTACTGTCGGCCATTCCGACTTAATTTCACTCTACATCGTCTTTCTTTGTATTTGTTTGTGCCAAAACATAACTGGACAACTTTCTCAGAACAATGAACAGTCACGTATTGCTGAGCAGAAGGCGGCTGAATGGAAGCAAATCTTCATGAAATACGGTGGCTTTAAATTGTAGCTCCATGAACATATACTTGGTTATCTTCAGGGAACATATTCTTTTTCTTTTTCTTTGGTTCGCTGTAAGTAATCAGCAAATATCCATGAAAGACTGCTGTGATTGGGAATATTGCAACACCACTCACAGTAACTTCCATCGATACGTACCAATTAATTGAAGTTCCAAGAAGAAGAAGTTCGTAATATTCCGAATGTTATTGCAGCTTATACTTCTTAGCTTCATCTCTTCAACTATTCGCCGAGTGGAGGCTGGAGTCCATGAATCAGGTACATAGACACGAACCAAGCTGTGATAGTTGAATTTGAAACAACCTTCACAGCAACTTTCATGTATACGGACCTATTCATTGTAGACCTAAACTGTAACCATTACAGTAAAGAAATCACATAAAAACAATTAATACATACATATACACTAACACACATAAACATACATAATACATCAATAAATAAATAAATAATCATCAAGTGTCAAAGTTTGAAAAAATTTAATTATGTTTATAACCTTTCAGAGATCATGTTGAACCGGATACTTTATTCTTTTCCTAGTAAAACTATCAAGGCGACTAACATAACTATACTATTTAGATAAGGATTTATAATTATACTTTATTGGTGAAAGCAGATTTTCAAGTTTAAATAGACATGTTGAACATCACGAGAAATTTTATTGCAAAAAGATAAAATATTATGTTTCTTTTGAACTTTTCGAATGAAACCTATCCACTATACATTATTATTTTCTTGTAACTCTAAGTGTACAACCCATACGCCCGACTTCTTGCGGCATTTTAAATAAGTGGTGGCCTATCTTAGCCAAAAGGGCGCTTAGGGCCGATGAACTGATTGATATATTTATTTGACTTTCGTTTAGTATATGGTACCTTTAAATAAATTAAACTATTTGAAATTTGATCACAAATCTTTGTAAAGCAGTTTTAAAGTGTGTAGGAGCATTAAGAAAGCAATTGTGAAAATCGGTCTCAAATGGGGTTACGGAGAGAAATAGCAACGTGGTATATCAAAATAGAATAGAGTCCTTTGTCCGCTTTAGCTAAAACTCTGACGCTAAATAAAAAGCACATTACACGATTGTTCAAAATATATCGCTGAACGAGTGAAGCGAAAGAACTGACTTCATCCTTCAAAAAATATATAATTACGTTGGTTATATTTGAAACTTGAATTCGGTAGAACAAGCTTGTCGCCATAAATCAGTAAATACGTGTTCCAACGAATAAAGTGTCACTACAATAGAATAAACCGCGGACAATAGTACTCGTATAGTATAGTAATAATATAACAATCATCCTATTTAAAAATTCTCTACACCGTTTCTACCAAGTTCATTTCTGACGTTTCGATTTCAATTTGCTCCACAACTTATTTCTTCGCAGTTGTGTGATTAAACACATTCGCCTTTTAAAGCGTTGTGATTATAGAATACAGAATAATATTCATAAAACGATAAATTGTAATGTACCTACTGATCAGCAGAACCTGTTCTAACCTATTTTAAAATCAACATTGTCTCTACAGTAGAGTATTAACATCAAAACAGTTAGTTGTATGCAATGTAATTTGAAATACATACCAAATTTAATTTACTACGTTTATATTTATTTAAATTTCTTTTTTTTTACATAATAGGTATTGTTATACTTGAATATATTTTATTGCAATTTAATACAATATTTTTATTGGGTAGTAAGTAAACAAGTTTAATTAAAACAGATTTAAAACGCAGCATATTCACTTTTATGGAAAATTTTAGTTTATTTTTTTTATTTTATTTTATTCTGAACACAAACAGTTGTGTTTAACATTTACAAATTTAAAAAAAGAAAACATTAATTTAGGATTACAAAGTTTGAGTGCCAACAAATATATATAAGGTATTACACTTATGTAAAAAGACACCATTTTTTTGACATGTAACGTAATAATATAGTAATAGTATAGTATATAATAATATTATTTATGTATATTACTATCGTGGCTCAAATTATTAGAGACACTTTGCGTTTTCATAATTTTTGTAGTTTAGGATGAAAAAAACAGGTTATAACCATTTAGTGGGACACAAAAAGGGTTGAACTTAAAACGCAACAATCAATTACGAATATTTTTAGTGGGTAGTCGTATCGGCACGTTTTAGGGTTTTGCAACTATATTTATTATGGCCACTGCTGCTTTTAAAACTTAATATTATCGTTACATTAAATAAATAACGATAATATTCGCTGTGAATTGTTCCTGTAAAATCACGTTTTAGGAATTAACTGCTTATTTCTGTTCCACGTTCATTTGTTCACGAGGAAAACCGTGACACCGACTAGTAATCTCATAATTTAGTTAGGACTCTCGTGTCGCGGTTGCCGTGGACACTCAAGGACAACAAAATTAACCCCAAAGGAATTACACATCGAAATGCACTAAGCGAATTCTTGTTTTATTTTACACACTACAAACTTTTTTGTTCTTTTTTGGTAATTGCTCTGTGGCCATTTGGGATTAATATAAGGAACGCTTTAGAAGTGGGAAAGTATTTCCTAATATTTTTCAAGTCTACTCGTAATCTCGTATACCCGTAGCTGACGTTAAATAGTAACAGTTCGTCTCCACATTTGCATTATTAAGAAGCTAATCGAACGGCGCGACCGTTTCTACAATCGTTCGTTGCTATACAAAACAACGTATATAATTATAACAGAATGACCGACATGATGCACCACCTGGAAAAGGAAGCGGATACCCGCTGAAAAAGTTCAAAGAATACACGAGCAATGTAATTAAAGTTGTGATAACTTAAGCGCATTATGTGACGTTCGTTTCCATTTTTTTAGAAATATATGTATGTAGAACGGAACACAGGCTTCATGAATTAAATCAGTTTAGTTAGAACGAGTTTTAACTTTTATTGTACTTCCATTCTATTCCTACCATCATCGATGTTTATTGAAGCAGTAATATTCTGTGTGAGGGCCGATAATAATATCGTAACTGAAGCAGTCTGTATCTTCTGTGACACACGACGGAGGACGGAGGTAGATAAACATGTCGTTACCTTGACAAGATGTCGCTTCTCCCTCGCTTGAACATAACGCTTTGCAGTATACAGACAGAGAACGCGAACGACCATAAATGAAATCAAATATTTTTGAAACTGATTAATTTAAATACAGATTATAATATAGGTAGTCTATGGGATACGTAGAAATCTGAGAAGTGTTAACCTGTATCTTGTGTGGAGCATGAAATTTTGAGAAAAGCACTGTTCGAGAACAAAACATTAATTTAACAATTTTATTTATTTGTTAATTAAACTATCCTATCACTAAATGCTAATTTTATTCATCCGTTTAAGCAATTTAATTTATCCAATAATTGCAGACATCTAACATTCGATGTTCGTTAATACTTATAGCGTTTATAAATTAGATCGGATTGAATGTATAGTTGATAGTCTTGAACACTAGTTCACCATTGGGAGCGCTTTGTTTACGTCGCAGGCCTTTAACGGACTATTTCGCTCTTTTAGTTCGTTAGCCCTTTTTATTATTATTTCATATGAAATAAAAGAAAAAAATATGTTCTATTTATGTTTATTTTAAAAGGTTTATTTGAAAATTTATTAATTCGTGTTTAAATTTTAAACCTATTACACAAAAAATCTATCGGTTTGCTAAGCAGCGCACAAAAAAAAGAATAAGAAGCGAGATCATCGACGAACTAGTTCGCATAGTTCACCTAAGGTAGTGCTCTTCCGACGTAGATCGATTGCGAACTACCCAACTCTAGTATAGAGTAACGTGTCAATTTGCCACATATTAATATGCTAATCCCACGTGGTGTATAACCAAAGTCCAAAGCCGGACCGCAACTGAGGTATAGTACGATCGGTGATAAAGTAACAAGTTGCGTAACCAATGTACTTTCTTCCGCGAATGCCCCATCTTGCTCCAAGCGGCGCGCCAGAGCAAGATGGAAGCTCCCGGAGACTGCTCCGCAGGGCTGCCATCGCTTACATTTAAATTTAATTAGGTGTTTTTTATAATTAAACAACCAATATTTGTATTTACATATAAAGGTAATCAATCAAAAAAGGCTCAAACGATTTCTATGAAATTTGCATTAATTCTATATAAAGCAATAATTCAATATAAATTTATTTTACGCATCTTGAAACCGGCCGTAACAATTTTAATGAAATATGCAAAGTCAAGATTTATATGAAATTTTTAAAAACGCAAATAATTTTTCGCATCAAACAAAGTCAAATTATCAATAAGTGTCATCTGTTGATAAATTGGTTAATACTAGAATTGCTTATATTTAGTATAACTGATCTACCTATATGCACAATTGTGTGTAATGTTCTAATGTCCATTAAACAAATAAACGTCTGGGCGTACATTATCTACGCGTCTGAGTAAAGTATAATTTGCAAATTTAACATCGCGTAATTAATGCGCAGTTATATTCGCGTAATTAATGACAGCCCTGACAATTTTCCAAAGCAATGATTGCAGTTCAACAAACTGCGCGCGAGTCGATCGTTGAACCTTCACTAACTGTAACTGCATCCCGCTCGCACGCACTACGCCAACGTTGTGCGTCTCGCTCCATAGCTTAATATAGGTTCTACGACCATCTCCATTGAAGGTATACTTCTCTGGGAAACTTCTACACTACCTAATGACTGTGCAATGTAACCTGTATTTTCTAACATAGATATGCCTAACAGTGTTCCGAGTCTGAGACGAGCATTCCTCTTCACTTTTGCAGAGTACTTACATATTAAAGTACTAGCCATTATATGGAAGAAACATTAATATTGTTTGAACAAAAAGCGAAGCGAGCCTCAGCGATATGCTTCCAGAACCTTGCAACTGGAGTTTTTCTAGTTAGGTACATATCGATTATCACCGCATAAATAAATAGTCGCTTCAAAAATTATGTAGATATGCTATTTGTCAGGTGTTTAATTTCGGTTAAAAACATGAGTTTAAATAAAAGAAAATACTAATTTATTGAAAATAAATATTTTAATTAATTAATAATTGTGCCTCATTAGTACGCTCGGTGATTACTGGCTTTTAGTTAAGATATTATGACATAAAAAGGATGTACGTATAAAAGTATTTTTATGTCATAATATCTTAACTAAAAGCTTATTGTTGGACAGCTTAGATCACAGATAGGCTTAATTCCATTCTTTATAGACCGCCTGACTTGCTAGGAAAATATTAGCTGTGGGAGAAATATTGAGACCCTATTATTATATTTATCGTGGAAATAATAATTCCCCTGTTATCATTAAGAATTGCAACGGAACCCACCCAACTTGTGCTTGTCTATGTACTTTATAAGCACGATTATATCTCCATTACTCATGCGATACAGTACTGAGCACTAATTTTATGAGCCGACTCCAACAAGGAGGTTCCTAGTTCCTAAACCTATATTTTTTTTTATAATTATTCTATCAAATTGGATGACTTACCACTCGTATAAACCTATACTAAATTCTTAACCGAAAATTTTTTATCTAAAGATTATAGTAAGAAACAACCAAAAATATTGCAATAAGGCCAAGGAAATGATGAATTTAGATTTCTGTACCCTGTTTGGGTGTTTATGTTGGTGTGTGTCCATGGTGCCCACGACACAGGGAATCGTAGTGTAGGGAGTGGGAGGCGTTATTTTTTTTGTTACAATATAGGACGTTAAGTCGGTACTGAACATGAGGGAATGTTATTTTACTCCGTTTATTTATAGGTAATGCAAGAACCGAAGTACCATATTATACGAATATCTGGAAGTCCTTATTGTTCCATCTAAACTTCGAGAGGAATATCGCGAACCGAACACTCCACAGAAGTTACAATGCGATTAGGTAGGTACCTTGGTTCGTACTTCGGAATCGTGGTCGTATGTACCTAACGACAGTATCCTATAATGTAAATCGCTATATAAATTCTATTTCCGCGGTGGATTTGCACAAACTTTGAGCTTAATCGGGAAATGATGTTGTTTAGAATGTGGTACCTACGACATATTAATATTATAATGCTAAAATGCAAGATGGCCGCTACAATGATTGAATTTTAAAATAAAATAATAACATTTTTTATTTATCATAAGGTATTTATTTGTATATTTACTTAAACTCGATGAACGTCAAATAACACAGTACACCGGCTTTAGGCGCCCTTTTGGCTAAGGAAGGCCGGAAGAAAAAAGCCGGTGGAAAAAAATCTCGGCATTACTTTAAAATCAAGTGTAAAATCACAAATGTTTAAACTATTGTGTATGTAGATAATTATATTTTTATCTATTTAACATCATTTTTATCGACTTCAAAAAGAGAAGGTTCATTGTAGAATTATTCTATTATGAATTAGAATCACAATCAGTTGAGTCGCCCGGCATTCTTGTTCGCTACGTAAACAATCGTTATGAAATTACAACGAAATTGAAAAACTATTCGCCACAAGATGGGCTGGAATCAAGAAATTAGTATCCAATCGAAGTTACCAAAGTATTGCCTAGTTCTGCATTTACTTGAACGCGAATATTTTGACACGTTTTGCACTAAAACTTCACTAAGGCCTGAAATCAACCACCGTAAATTGAAAGTTGACATATTTTGCTGAAAATTAATTATCATAATCGAAATTTAGATCAAGGGCATTTCAATGCCTAATTTTAATTATTCAACTAAAATGACGTCTATTCACGTTGATAATAAGTACAGTTATTTTAATCATGTTTAAACTACAATGCAGATTACAATGAGAATATTATGCAAATAGCTTAGTCGTATTAGCTCGTCGTTAAGACACAGATTAGATAATATAATAGTTACTTCGTGTTAAGACCTTTCAAGCTAACTCCGAAAACTCGTGACGTCGAAGTCACTCACCGTCCTACATAGATTTGAATAATTTGAAGGAAAAAATCTATCGAAACAAACATCAAAAATTACTCTTCAAGACTAATTTCATCTTTACTTTAGATTTAAGTTAAGTTGTAGCTACAATATATCACATTCGTTGCAGTGGCTATTGGGTCAGGACTCATCCCAGCGTATGTAAATAATAAAGTAAAGATTTAGTATTAAACCTGTAGTTAAATTATATCCGTTTTACCTTTATTTACTTTATTTATTTGTTTGTTTACATGTTTTTCTTCATGGTAGTAAAATATAAATATGTGCATGTCGGGTGTGAAGAATATTCCAAATGCAATACCCTAAAAAATAACGCACCGTCTTCACATATAAACGACTATGATATTATGCTTAACCGTCAATGATGCGCGTATAATACAACGACATTCAAGTTTCTTAATAGGTATGATTGCTTAAATCCTAAAATAGAAAAACAAACCGAAAAATCAACAGTTTTGAACGTTACTCGATCTTGAAACCGTTACCGCAGTAAACTGCACTCATTTTCATGCCGGGAAGGACGAAATTGCGTTAGTAACAAATAGCTGCATCAGTCACATTGAGGCTAGCAATTTGTCAACGACACAAACTCAAGTTTTTTTTCCAATTTTTAAAGGCAATCTCGGACCCCTTTAAATTGGAAATAACACAAGGTGAACGATTTCGAACCATACGACCAACATACTCATAAACACCATGTCATATCTACAGAGGCGTATGTTTCATTTTATTATCCCTTTCAAATTTGTTTTCCTTTACAATTCAGTCTCTCTTTTTACTTTTGTAGATTCTGAAATTCGATATAAGTTTAGGTATTGGATTTTTTTTGATTTCTTATTAGGCATGCTCCCAGTAATTACGACACTTGTATTATGCATATTGTAGGCACTCCCGTGAGACCTTATTAGAATCCACTTACACTCTCATTGATTAAAATGTGATTTTTTTTGGAATTAAGTGTATCACAGATAAGTATATCTTCAAATCTGAGTATATTGATATGTATAATGTTAATAGCTCGTTTTTGTGTTTGTAAGATTTTACTGTAGTTGAAAGAATGGTTCGTTATTAGTACCAACTTAAAAAAGGGCAATGTAAATTGTAGATTTAAAATCATTAAGTAAATATTTGTATCGCAAAATAATATTAATTTGCGGCACTAATTAGTGGTAGTGAGTAAACCTAACCCGGGTAGGGCTAATGAGGTATTAGGACGGGGGCGTCAGGGAACGGGGTTCACAATTGTGATTCACCCTTTCCCGATATCATTGTTATGATATGCATTCAGGTACGCTGGTTGTTGCGCAATATTCTCCTTCTTATAATCATTAATACGCTCTTAATAAAAAAAATTACAGCTAGGTATGGCGGAAGGTAAGGATCTAAGGCCCACCCAGGCCTACCCAGGACCCACCCGAATGATAGGCAACGTTGCAAGTAGAGATCATTAATGCTCGTAAATTCAAATATAGCGATACAAAAACATACGTACGAGTATGTAAAATACGAGTGTTACATAAAGGGCTTTTAATCTATAGGAGCGTTCACTACGTTGTTAAATAGAGGTGATTAAAATGTTTCAATACCGGGTTTAAATAAAAACGAACATGTTTTACGGATTGTATCGCTGGATATTAAATCTGAAAACGTGAAAACAAGTACACCTACAATGAACGTAGCGTCACTTCGTTGCAGAGTGCTCCGTACTTAATATGTTACATTCAGAGCAAAGCCTGATTGACACTTCAGTGCTAGGAGCATTTATTTATAAATATTTGGGTACTCAAAGCTTCGGTGGGTATCGTCATTGTCTATGGCTTATATCGTTTCTAATTGTCATAATGTCTAATTTTGTATTTGAAACTTTATAAATATAACTAAGAACACAAATGAAAAAGGTAAATAAATTATTTATTATTTCCAAATGTAATTATAATTATATTTAGAAAGGTATTAGAATTAATGTTAATTGTATATTATGTAGGTATCTATGGCAATAGAATTCTGAGAGCAGAAAAAAACTAAGACCTATTAATAATTCAATATCACTAGATGACACTCTACTGTCCTTGGGAATCACGCTGTTGAGAGTTCTTACGAATAGTAATAAGACCCTGTTAATGTCTTGGAATTAATCGAATAAATATCTTATAGTAGGGTATATTGACTGTTACCCTGAAAAGACCAGCTCGTCGTAAACACAATGGATATATTTCACTTCAGAAATAAAAAAAAAACATGGTAATATAGCGTACCTTCTATTATTTTAATATTCTTTATCTTTATGCTTTCAAAGATGTAAAAAAAGATCATTATTGTTTACTAAAATGTATGTATGGTATGCAAGACAGAGGTATTTATCTATCTACTTACTAATAAACCACATGTGAAAATCAAATAGGCACTTTTCAAGCATTTAACGGAATAAATTATATGAACACCGAACACTTGATTTTGATCCACAGGGAAATTAGCCCTTATTCCACCAATATGTTGGAACATAATAGATCCAAGGGGAACCTACCCTCCCCTGTTCCCCCCTCCCTCGGTACGCTGAACACTGATACATGTGTATAAAGCCAACAAAATTTTCTAAAAATCTTTACAAAGAACACGAGGCTGTACTTCTATTTACAGATACTAAAACCCAAGCTTAATTATTCCTGTTAACATCAGTGAAAGCCGATAATAAAGCCGCCATGTTGCGAATATTAATTTTATTAATTGCGTCGAACCTGTCCTTCTAAAGTCATAAAAGCGTGGCCATGAGACAAAATAAGTGACTTACCTACGAGCACTAATAGAGTACAGCAAATAATAAAATCGGAACTCTTTAGCGAAGTTGATAATTAAAAACTATACATTACTTATATAAACTGTTTAATTTGATTAAGTGTAACGAAATTCTCGTAGCAGATATAGTAAGTTACTCCTCATTAATTTATTATCAGTAATAATAAAATGTTGTCTACGATCAACCATTGAGATACTGACTGCGACCGGCCTTGAGTACAAGTATAAAGGCCAAATTGTTTAGGTTGAAAAGATTTCTTTACGAAATAATTAAGGGCTATTTTTGGCGTTTGGGTGTAAATGTGAACGTTTTGATAAAATCGCTAATAAATATTTATTTGCGTTGTGCAAATTTTGTGAAATAGCGATTGCGTTATTTCCTTATATTGAATGAAAATTACGCTGAAACCCTGCTATGATTCAGTATTTAGACAATGACTTTGATGAAATTATCTTTTTGAAGCTATAAAAACATCAAAAAACTATCATAGCACTAATCCAAATTAGTTTGACTTTTTCCACATTTAAGTATGTTTTTTGATACGTAATAATTATTACACGAAACTACTTGAATTCCGCTATGACGTGAGTTACACCAAAAATAAGGCTTTGAGAAAGGATGAAAATATTCGTCTACCAAAAGTTTGAACCTTTAAAAACAGGACTTGCAGTTCACAATCAGAAATTCCTCGCACAATTGATGCTTCACATTTAGGTTACAACACTGTAACCTACACTACACTACACAGTGATTCAATTATTTATCCAATGATATTTGTTGTTTCAGTATTGAATACGGCGTCGGCGCCACGACTGCTATTACAAATCCTGATTATATTAACTCATTAAACGCTACGACAAATGTTAAAACGTCTACCAGACCCGGTAGCCATTTCTGAATCTCTCTTAATCAAACTATGACTAATCGTATTAACGCAAGATGTCTGGTATCAATGTCTGCTCACCTCAATGCAGCGGAACTTCCTGACGCAGGTCCCGACGCTATTGACTCAGTGCTAAAAGCGGTTCCTCAATATTTCCGCAGATGCAACCTAAGCTAGGTGCGCTATTTTACTGTCTCTGTTCTCGAGTTTCAATAGCGTAGTTATGGTTCTATTGCAACTCGATTAGTATCGATTGTCGAATAACTTTATGTTATTTTAACACTATAGTAAAGATACAATTATATTGTTGGAATACCATTGACAAACTTTCATTAGGAGATTACGCGATCGTCAACATTAAACATCGAGATGCTAGTGAAACATGATTAAGAGTAAATTGCGAATGAATCGGGCACTTTGGCCTCACGATGTGGCGCAGTTCATACAAGGACTTTTTTTACCACGTTTAATGTAATGTAAGGTGTAGTAGTAGTACATATCTATCAAGAATTAATATACTAACCAAATATTTCAAAGGTAAAATTTTCGAGCTTTTTTGCCTACCACGCATTTAAAAGCCGGTTAATCCCCATACATTGAGTTGGAAATTAAAAATGGGTTTGGATTTCTGAAAACTGAGTCATCCTTTATTTTTTTACGTTATAAAGTCAAAAGAATTTTGTTGAGTGTTATATAGTTTGGTTCAGGGGCTTCAAAAGCATGAAATAATTATCTAAAATCTCAAATGACCAGAAAAAGTGCTAGAGAAGTATCTAATTTATATCCCAAATAATAGATGTATATATAAAATTATGCTTGAATTAATGTTATGTTAATTTCCGACTTAGAGTAAATAATTTCTCTAAGATTAGCAAATTCCTATTTGAACACAAAAACTGAACTAACTGTATATAGATGCGTTATAATTCCGCAAGAAAGAATACGAGTCAACATAATATTATTTCTTGCGGAATAACGCTACGCCTACTCCGCTAACTATCCGTCAGTATTTTCACCGATATGCATCAGTGCTTCATGGTAAAATTGAATGTGGTAGGGGTTTCAAATAAATTATATACCAGTTAATCATAATATTATGTTTAGTCTGCTGCTTATTCGAATTGAAACGGTCTCCGCACTTTAAAAATTATAATTATCCTAAATAATTTTTGCAGGTCTTTCATTCATAGTCTGTGTAGGACAAAAAAAAATGTTAATTGAAAATACCGTAAGATGATTAATTCGGGGTAATTTAGTTGCTATTCAAAGAAGCAGATTAATACAACCTACAGCAATAAATGAAATGCATTTAATGTTAAAGTTACGCGTTACTTGTACTTAAGTGTTTGTGGAAACCTGTAAGTCCTTAGTGCGAACTCTTATTTCAATAAACAGCAGTTTGGGTGTTCTAACAAATTCCGTAATTCAGTCAGAGTGACACACAACATTTGTAAATATATTTTATTTATATTAGTTATTATTAGGTATATTTGTAATTATTTATATTAGTTATTTGACCGACCAACGTCAAAAATTAACAATTTAACTGTTTTAATTACCTACAGTACTTCTTTCACAATTCTTGAGAATAATTTATTGATATCAGCAGCGAAACAATAATATTATAATAAGTCTTTGATGTGGACAAAGTATGAATATGTAATAAACTTGATACCTTAGTTAATGACATCATGTGAGCAACGCTTTCTCAACGTTTGCCGCATTGGTAATTGAGCGCAAATACTAATACCTCAAACATTTTGCATCAAACTGATAGAGAATTATGTGAGATACTAATTATTTTATGTATTTTCAGTGTGAAATAAAATTCCGGCCACACTTACATGAAGCGATCATCAGCCTCCGGGCTGGACAAGAGCCAGCTTAGGGTTGGACATTGATGTCCATGGGCGGCAGCGACATTTAACACCAGGTAGCATGCATGCTTATCTCCTACTTATATAATAAAAAAAAGTCTTACCTACTTACCAGCAGTATGTTGTCATTTAGACTAGATGGAGTTCTTATGGGCTTTCCGATAAAATCTGATACGAGGTCCCCAGTGCCCACTAGTCTATAATAGGCTTGACGACGCAACAATGCAACAGATTGATTGAGTTAACTATCTATAAAAGCTCTACGGCGTTAAACTCGCGTGGGTACTGTTCTGTACAAAACTATTTAGCGTGATAGGTAAGAGATGTGACGGGTGCCTAGCCGAATTAAGTAGAACGAGCGAGTAATAGCATAGTCCGACTGACAGTGACATTATGAACAGTGTTAGAGATTTACGAGTACCATATACGTACATATACTATATATATTCTAAAATATTATCATGTCATCTTTAAGTAAAGAGCTATATTCAAAGTCTAGGTTCATTACTTTCAGAGAAAACAGGAGGTGGCATCGATAATTAAAACGAACAAAAATTCAAAAATATTATTTGATACAAATAAGCTAAAGCTAAAGTAACATTGTTTTAATAGAGCTTAATAACTTGTCTATTTTAAATTATGAAGAGGTGGTAAAAGTTTCCCCCACGTAAATTAAATAATGAAATCGAAACTGACCCGGTTACTACTTCACGAACCTTGAAACTCACACTACCTCCCTACATATCCGTTATGTTACTAACGAGGTGTTAATAGAACCAGCCACAATACAAAGAAATATGCTGAAATTATAGACATATTATAATAATGTGCAAATACGTACCTAAAATAATAAAGAGACGAATATAAACTTTATACAAAGTTAACTACACCATCAAATTGTTTACAGAGTGCACATTAACGCAGTTTTGTTTAGAGAAAAAGCTCCAAAGTTTCGTCAATTTATCAACATTTTTAACGGAGGAAAAACGCAGCGAACAGTTACGAATCAACTGTTGATCTTGGCCTTCGTAGCTGTAATCTCCGCCGCCGCCGGCCTCGTAGGGCCTCGTAGACCGCTGAAAGCTACGGCTTGATAGATTGAGTTACGCCGCACATCGCAAATCTCGCGCGGAAATTACCTTTTCCACTCTCAAAGCCTACCACTTTAAAACATTGTTTTTATGATTATTCTATCACTAATATCAAGGTATGAAATAAATCTAGTAACATTTATTTATTATATCATTAACTACCTATTGCATAATCATTATAAGCAGTAATGAAATGAGGCGCACAGGAACAAAATTTTGAAATAACTATGAAAAAATATAGATCACAAAAATAGGCAAAATATTTAGGCTTATACAAACCCACACCCGAATTAATTTCACGAAAATTTACAGTTAAAACTGCTAATGACCGTAGTAATTGTCGGAAAATTAACTCGGACACTTTCACGACTATCACAACATAATTTCAGTTGGATGCCGCATTTTAATATAAATGATATTTGAACAACCGAAATATATCTCAATAAGGCGCGGAAAAAGTTTTCAAAAGGGAAATCTCGGAACCCGAAACAGGAGCAAGAAAAAAAAGCACTGATTCTAAACTCACAAATTACAGACTTCCAAAAGAAAATAAAATAAAAACTGCAGTTAGAACGCGGAGCAGGAAGAGTTGTTTCCCGCTCAACCGTTTATTCGACTCTATGGCGAGGATCAGAAAACGCGCGCGTGGGAGCTGAGCGATGCAGTGAGATGCAAATACACAACTAACTCATATTATCGCTAAGGGCGCGTTCAGCTAGCCCACTAGCCGCGAGGGTGGCGGACACCTGCGCGCCCTGCTCGCTACGACCACTCTGAGCTTCATCGACTAGTCACAACCCTATAACCGATAACCGATGAAGTAGAACATTTCGTTAAGACCATACATTTACGTTTAAAATTCTTTTTTTTTTCAAAATGATTTTATTGACTGTATCTCATTACCGTTACTTTTTTTAGGTTTTTAATTTAAATCTAAATGTGTCATGTGTTTCTGAAATTTCTTATATATTTTGATGTTATTATTACCACACCTAGAAAATTATTTGGATTTCGATAGTTACATAATTTGTTCAAATAGACACGATTTTGCTACCCAAAATGTACATATAAAATTCGTCAAATTTAATCAGGTATAAAGTGTAATAATTCAATGGATGAGAATCTAAAATGCTTCTAGATATTGGCACGAGGCGGCGTGTCCAGTCAACATAAAAGAAAATTATTATTGATAATAGTATCAATAGTCATCCATAATAACAAAGTTAAGTATGAAAGTAGGTGAATAGTAATAGTAATAGTAGTAAACTTTCATTTCTAAAAATGTATATTTTATTTTATTCGTAACGTACGAAGTTCATGCCCCGGCTTCATATAGGTTTATTTTGCATGATACCTGCAAATGAGATTACTGTACAAAAAGTAATGGTGTCCCATAAAACCATAAATGTAAAATTATTAGGATTTGCGTCTTACTAAAAGTTATACTAAAAGTTTGTGAAACTAAATCCGTATTTTACATGTAATACAAACTAGATTAGAAGTTTTATATATCGACTTTTCGTAAATCAAGTCGTAGTGTTGCATGTACATGCCTTTATTCGAAAACTAGGTTGCGCCGGCGCGCCGACTGTTTCAATTTTGTCAAAAATTATCAAGGATCCAATATTTCTCCTTTGGACAAACACACATTAGCATTTCATAAATGGCGTATTTCAAATTCACATTGCAGTATTTGGGAACAAAAACAATTGAGAACAGCATTTGAGAAAACGTAAGTGAGTAGGTAGGTAAGAAAAAAACAATGTTACAACTACGAATTGAAGCAATCCCAAAAGTATTTATTAATAATTAATTGATAACACGTACTACTAGCAAACATTCAGTAGCTTTCATAAACTTTAAAATACAGCGAATGTTTAGCTACTCGTATCATAAATGCTTCCGGCATTTTAACTTAATCAAAGTAAAAAATGGATTCAGGGCAAAGTTTGTGCCAGAGTATACGAGTAAAATACTGCTACTACTAACAAGCTTCTAAAGAATACCTGGAGCTTATTAAGCTTTAAATCTCGTTACAGTTTCCAATGACGGGTCGTATACTTGTATGAGATACTCTTTGTATGAGAAATAGTTCAATGTCAGAGTCAACTTTATGAAATTACTAGCGACCCGCCCCGGCTTCGCACGGGTGCAATGCTGACACTAAATACACTAGAAAAAAACTGTGAACTTTTATGCATATAAACCTTCCTCTTCAACCATACTATCAATAAAAAAAAACCGCATCAAAATCCGTTGCGTAGTTTTAAAGATTTAAGCATACATAGGGACAGAGAAAATGTAGTGATATAGTAAAATACATCACGGAGGAAATCAGCGTACGATTGATCTTTGGCTTCAACCCTTTTTATGTACCAC
>DWQK01000940.1:0-17672 GCA_018231225.1 Noctuana stator
ATACGCAGCGCTGTTCAAAATCCCATACAAAATTTAACTGTTACTACTCGATGACGGATTTGTAAATATTCGTGATAGGCCTAAAGTAGGGAAGGAAGTTTGCGCGTCCGTAATCGGAACGGTGTCGACTAAACAAACTAAGTTTTTATCCGCTAACTTCGTATGTTACGGAATACGGGGCAAGTGCCGATTTATTGCCAATGAGCCAACATTGTAGTGAGGTTTGGTCGTGTCAATAGTCTTTGCAAATAGGTGTATGCTATAAAGTATGTTGATAGGCCTTATGCTTCATTTAAATTTAGGTAATTGTTAACGTTTTATATTTTAAAATAACATTCTTATTACTTGCGAATAGTAATATTTATACGTGATCAACCAGTATTTTTGATTTATATTAACTTATAAACCATGCAGAATGTAAGTAGGATAATTATAGCGCTGATAGCTCAGTGGTAAAGAATTAGGAATTTAATCGAGAGGACTTGGTTCAAATGCCAGCGGCAGGCCCTAATTAACTTTCCAAGTTATGTACGTTTTGAACTATTACTTGTAAATGTCATTAGCTGTAACGGTGTAGAAACACATCGTGATAAAACCTGCATGTCTGAGAACCCTCCATAAAGTTCTCAAATGGCATGTGAAGTTCACTAACCCGCATATGGCCGTTTTGGACTATGGCCTAAACCCTTCTCATATTAGAGGGGAGACCCGTACCCGTGACGGACAACTTTACAGTGATGGGCTGATGATGATGCAGATCTAATTACAATTAGAAGTCAAATTTATTCATTTATTTAAAATTGCAGTGTTATTTTCTTTCTGAAATTTTGAATCCGTTGGTCCTCAAGATAGTCGAAACTGTGATATAATGTCGAATAGAGTGAGCGTTTAAATAAAGCGAATATGTTTGCCGAATTCAAAAAATAAAATAAATAAAAAATAAATAGTACATCCGTTGTGTTACGCGAACCAAAGTTAACTGTATGGAATAGAAAGGGATGTCAATCGTCGAAAACTCCAATAGGTAGGCTATCACTGCTATCAGCTGTAACCGAGTGGGCATTCGTTTAAAATAATTGAAAACCTATGTTCGGGAAATAACTGTAGATCGTGTCAATAAATAAATAACATGGCACTGGCTTTTGTTCTTTTACAATTGTCACTATATTTATTTTACAGTATGCAAGCCCTACCCTAGTGTTATTGTGTTCAATAATATCCAGTCCATTTTCTATTAGAAACAAGCACATGTGCACCATATTAATGTATGCTGTATACCTAATATAATAATAATTAATTAATGCTAAGTAAATAGCATGATGGTGACCTACTATCTTGTTCCGTCTTTTATTATGATATGAATAGTGTCAAACGATACTTGCAATAAAACACACCATAAATAGTATGAGAATGGGCAAACAATAAAACCGTAGGTATGTAGGTACCTATTGCTCGTGTCAGCAAGATTGTAACAACATATAGCTTTAGTGTTAGTGCTTCAAGATGGAGCTTAACTCTCACTTTAGTAGCTCTAACTCGTTCTTGATGCTCATAAAATGTTATTGTTTTAAAAACTCTAAAACTGCAACTTTACTATTGTTTATTGGTCTGCTTAGGTATAGATAAAAGACTACAAACAAAGTAACTGACTCACACAAAAGTGGACTTCAATTAGAAGTTATTAAGTGTGATTGTTAGTGCCCTCCTTGACAGTGTATTTAAGAAAGTATTTTGTGGTTTAATCCATTCTTTGAACAATGATTAATTTTGTAATGGATTATCGTTTAATGAAGGTGAGTAGGTATAGACAATGAATTTATAATAGAGATAATAAATTATTAAGTACTTATAGAGTAGGTCTAAATATGTGGTCTTAGAAAAATACCAACTTAACCAAACACCTACGTTTATCCTTATATATTAGTATGTGTTACGTTAACGCAATGTCACACGCCGCTTTTATGATAGATATGTAACGTTATTGATGTTTTTAATTGCACTCGATACAAAACATTAGAATGCTATTAATCAGTCCCCTATACACATTTCTCTTCTAACACACAGGATGCGACATTTAGTATATTATTAAGATACATTAGTAACGAGTTTTTTTGTGTTCGTTATCATTAATCAGTAGCGTGTTATCACGCTAGTACTCCAAGCTTGTCACTGACGAGTTGATAAAAAGTTTGATAAGGCCAGTCCAAAACATCCAATATATTGATTTTACTAGCCCCTTTTCACGCTGGCTTTGTTTCCTCTCGTATTGGATCATTTTTTATGTCTAAGTCGTAATCGATTCTGATTTGACTTTTATATTACAACGACTAATTGTCCTTTTAGACATAATGTAGGTGAAGTCTAGTTGTAAGCGACGATTGTATTGTGGTAGTTAGGACAGATAAAGTTGTAGATAACAATCGATTTTCGATTTTTCCTGGTAGTCTTTTACTCGTAAGTAACAACTTACAAGATTGAGGTGGCATAGGAAATACAATTTACTAATAAAACTATTTGAAACGATCACTCAAATTATTATTGGTGGGTACCTAGATTTTATGATAATTGAATTTCAATCATTAGTGATGCACAAACGGCAAAACATCAAAATCGGTTATATGAATAATTTTTCCAGTTGACAAAAAATACATTAATTTCGAAATAAAACACACCATTTAACCCGTAAATGTGACGTTACTGAATAAAACCAAAATTATTAATTTTTTTCACAATAGGTACACTATGGAAAAATTCACCTGGTTTTAAATTTTATGTTTATGAACACAAGGGTACACATTAAAATGTGCAAAATTGTTAATCGTAAGACCAATGTTGACTTTTAGGGGCGTAAGATTGAATGCTAAATTTTTGAATTTAAACTCTGTGTTAGGTACAAGTTCGTCATGTATCAATCTAACTACACTGAAAGTTACTCATATTCGTAAGCCCCAATTCTTTATTCATATGATTTTCAATATTTAATTAGTGTTTGATAAGTAAGTAAAGAATGTTTAAAAATCAAACAAGAACATTTCATAGTAAGCTAAATATCTGTTGGGAGTTTTAATACCTACTTACCTTAAAAGCAATACTTACCTGAACTTTAATAAATACGTATATTTTTCTGTCATCATTTAGCAATACGCTTACTAAAGACACAAAATTGGAAATCTATTGTCGTAGGTATATGAAGTTACGATTATTGCCTCACAAACAATTCGTACCCTTGTTGTGGTCATCCTCAGTTGATTGCGGAAGGATTTCGCGCATGCTGGCAACTTACTTATCGGACCCCACCAAACTGTTTGGTTAGGTAATAGAACGTGGCCTAACGGACCGGCGCGAACATTACACGGTTACATTTTAGAACAGTAATTGCCTATTAAATGTCACGCGTAAACGATAAACTTAATTAATTCGGACATAATCGTTACAGCTTGGATTAATAAGCGCGTTTAGAGGTTATAAAAATACAATATTAATATTGAGGATTAATCTAGCATTTCGGTGCGAATAATGTTCAAAATTTATTATCGGCTTGTAACATAGAGTTGCATTGAAAGTTCGCAAGTGAGTGGAAATTTGGTCTAATAATTATATAGAATATAGAACAATCGATGCTGTCATGTAATTCTGACACGCTTTAATTAAGTTTCAGCGTCTGGTTCGTGACGTCATATGTGTAGTCATTCAAAACGGTACTTGGTGCAAAATGTTTCGCGTTTCACTAAAGCGCGTTTTGATAGGGAACTAAATATTAACGTATATTTATGACGCGCCTCAAACAAACACGTGTGGGTGACAATAGTTTTGTCGCGAGCACTATAAAAAATTAATGTATAGTTGTTTTTACGAGCACTGTGAGCCGAACACCTGTCGGTAATATCGCCAATGTTGCTAGCTGAACAATTCCATATAGCGCATTTGACAACTGAAAGTGCATTTTAATTTTGGAAACTCGAATGTTTTTTTTACAATGTTTGTATGTGTATTTATTTTACGCTTTATGATAAGTTTACAATAGGCGGACTGGCTGACGTCACTGAGGTAAACAGAATGGCATTAAGAGTTCGTAATAGGCTCCCTGATGTTCCCTCCCACGCCACTTCAAAGCTAAATATTCTAAATTACCTTTCTGTTTTAGTACCGGCTAAAAGAAGTTATAGTAAGAATCTTTTCAAAGTCAAAGTCAAAGTACTTTATTTGCATCTTTAGAAACATAACTACACCTCTAGTGCAATCATAGTACTCCTTGTACCACATTCATTAAAGTGCGTTGTTTCTCATAATACGTAAGTAATCGCATTAGCAATTCACACTTGCTTGTATTAAGTGTAAACACAATCAATAGTTTGGTTTATCATAATATTTCGAGTTATAATAAACCATTACAGTAACGCTTTTCAAATAGGTTTAAATTGGTTGTCAATACCCGGTTAATCTTTCCTTGCCAATTAATTAGCTGTTGTGAAGATCAAAGACGCACAGTTTGCGATCTCTGCTAAGTCCCCGACTCAGTCAACTTGGTAATGAGCCTGACAGTTTAAGTTCGACCCCATTGATAGAAAATT
This sequence comes from Noctuana stator, assembly GCA_018231225.1. NCBI lineage: Eukaryota > Metazoa > Arthropoda > Insecta > Lepidoptera > Hesperiidae > Noctuana > Noctuana stator. Next base: position 4,572 of record DWQK01000940.1, read on the forward strand.
CGCCGGGTTGTCTCTAAAATGTGATAGAATAAGGTTTAAAATGAACTGTATTTTTTACATAGGTATCGCTTCTTATTTGACCTGCAGACTATTTAGGTTAGCTTGTTAGGGATAGACGCCATGAAGCTTATTATTAAATACAGATTAGGTATACTTATTTCATAGTATAATAAAAATTATAATTTGTTTGTTCGAGGTATTTAAATCTCCTAACATATAGGTATATCCGAATTAAATGTTGTGTAAGTAAAATGTGCCCTGAATTTAGCAATCACGATGACTGTTAAGTCATATTTATTTAGATAAGGACGTATACTATAATGGCGAAAACATCTTTGCAAATATAGCAGGTTTTTTTCACCAAGTTTGAATATTATAAAAATGAAAATACTACTCGAAACTTTTTCCGTAAGACAGTAAATTATTCAACTTATTTTTAAGTATATTGTGTACCTAGTCTAAATTCATGTGAGTTATGCGGGAAAAAGTTACTAAAAGTAGTATTGCGCTAATCTTTGAATGACGTCGACAGTGATAGTAAAACGATCGAACGTTGATTTCGCTCGTAGCACCACTTCATCGCAGACCGTAAGAGAAACGGTATAGTTTATCGATGAATAAATTTATTTGGGTTAATAGTTTAAGGATTAAATGTTAAGGGCCTTCTGCAATATGGCCGCCATCGAATACCTGCGTTGGCGAGATTGGCGTTAATCTGCGTAATCGAGCGGAATCGAAGGAATGAATGTTAATTTGATCCTTCAGCACCCAAATTGTTTGTATGGCTCGTTGATCGCGAGCTTTGCGGTCAGTTGGTTTTGATAGGGTGCTAATATTGGTTTGTTATAATAAAGATGATTTAATTAGGTGTAATATAATATATGTGTATGTGTATATATATATAAATAAAATAAATAAGTGCAAGTAATGTATTGATTTGTAAATAATTAATTGCCTTGCAAAACAAGTGTATAAACCCCCGCTCTTAAATTGCGAGTATTTGCAATATGATCTTAAACTTAGGTTCGTTCTGCAATAGTTTATTTACTCATAAATTAATAATAATCTGTAATGACATTTCAATAAATAAATCGTATCTGTCGACGGAAGCAAATTAGTTCAGATTAGTTACAGTTCAGTTTGTAAACGGATAAGTATCTCCCTGTCTTAATTACGAGTATTCTCGTTTTGTTTGCACTCGAACGGGACTCGCTTGCATAAACAAGGGAAAGGCTAATACAATATCAACATTTCAAGTCGACAACTCTTAACGGTTCATCGATATTACACTTGACAGATTGCTGTGTTTTGCTTGCTACAATCATTGACATTCTTTAAAAATGGACACACTATTTTTGAGACTATACCATCTTACGCCTCGTGAGTAGCAACGCGTTCTCGTATGATCTCAAATAGGACTTCTTGCCTATTTGAGGTTGGCCGTAGATCTTTAGGGGTTGCAGTGACTACTTAACATCAGGTGGCCTGCATGCTCGTTTGTTATTAAAAAACGATAAAAAAAAAGACATGAGAGTTGATACAGAAATTTTCACTACCCATATTGTTTTACCAATATTTTTCAACAAGATATTACAGTATTTTTAATGAGAGTAGTTTATGATACTTATTTGACATGACAGTAGTGATCATCAATCAATCAAAGCATGCAGTTTCTTGTTCAATATTCAGCATTAAAATAAAGACTACGCGACTTAGTCCTCATAAATAGGAACTCGTCAACGTAAGAAGAAAAACAACCAATATTTGAGGTTTACCTTGGAAACCCATCCGTTGCAATGCACAGTTAAAATCAAATGGCCGGTAAAAAATATACATACAGTGGAATAACATACATACATGGGAATACGAGTATAATCGAAATTCAAAATAAGAATTAATTTGGGCATCACAGCATGTTTTGCTACAGTTAATCGGGCTTGAAAAGTTCAAACATATGCCCATAATTTACTTATTAAAATATGTTAATCAATTCAATCATTAATATTACAATGAACTAATTGAGTGCAATTCGCAAAATATAAACGCGACATTTGCATATAGGTACTTATTTAAGGAATATTACTTCGTAAATGACGTGTGTTGTTTAAATGTAATGGCTGTAGCAACAAACAGAATGACGACGTGAAATCTAAAGATAAAAGTCGTTTACGAACGAAAGAGTGACGAAACAGTAGCATAAAACTCATGCGAAATGACTTGGTGACGTGTCTGAATACACGACGTAATATATTTACCTCCACGGTAGGATTAGGCAATGTTTTCTTCGTAAATCCTTTATTCGGTCGCATTAGGTTCGCAAATTACCCCAATTTCCTCATCGCGGTAACTGTTAAAATTTTACGAGGAAACGTTCATAACATCACGAAATGTGTCTGAACTGGAAGTTTTTCACGCACTAATTTACCTCGACCGATCGACCGGGCGTTTCGTAGAGCCCATTCGGGTGGTTCATTCTCTACGCAAAGTTCGTAGTTCCGTCCGAGCTTTCATGCCTTTTCTCATAGAATAGTATTATAGTACAGAAAATCCGCAATAAAGCTGCAATTCAGCTTTCAAATATTCGTTTAGCTTTATACCTAAAGTGTGTAAGAAACGCCGGCTTTTGTACTTTGTATCACTGACGAGCATCCGTTTTAGATTAGTTCCTAGGACAATTAAAGACATTTTCGTTTAACAGCCATTACTTTAAAAAAATTTAAATAAAAACTGCATATCTTAAATCTAAAGAGCAATTTACATGTAGTTTCGATAACTTTATAAGATGAACCTCATCTTAAGTTTACGGAGTCAAAGAATAGACCTCCAGGGTCTGTCGGGCCGGTCGACAGAGCAGTCGGCCGGGTTATCACGTGATGAGTCACGGTTCCGACTTATTCCGGATATTGAAGCACGTAATCCCAATACAGTGTGTCTCCACTCGCAATTTATCGGACGATGGATGGCCCGACCATTATTTTCACCCCTTAACCTTCCCACTTATTAATATCTACATAATTTATTGTAAATTGCATTTTGCTAGAGTGACTCCGTGCGTGAATAAACGACTCAGGATCGTAGATTAAAAATCGTATGATTCTATTTATATCTACGATATGTAAGGTACTATATTTTTATAGATATTAAAACTTATGTAACTAATGCAGTAGTTTATGTTAGTGTTTTTAATCAAGTTTATAATTGTTAGATTAGAGATTGTTATTATTACGAAATAAAATTACAACTAATTTTGCTACATGCGCAATTTCTATACAATTTCGACAGTCATTATGACACTGAAACGCAAAATGTTATTAACTATTATTTTCGAGTTTAAAATTAACGAAAGATTAGAACTGTCGTGAGTCAGCAAATTAAAATTTTGTGTCTTTAGTTAAATTTTCTAAAGAAAATTTATGAACAGCTATGCGTAACTTTGTGCTAAAACTCTCTTTATATTTTGCGAAGTAAAATAGAATAGAACACTCGAGTTACTTAGTATCACCTATAGATATATATCTATTCAAAACAACGAAAATTCAAAATTTTGGTAGGATTGATATTCTAAGTATTAATATTAATTTAAATAATTGAACTTTACATTTGATTAAAATAAATAGCTTATTCGGTTCGTTTAAATAAAATAATTTAAATATCGTTGTGAATCTTTACAGCTTTAAAAGCAGTTTAACGGCTTCGTATAAACAAAAATTCAATTTAAATTATTTTTCCATAATCCAAGACTTTGTAAAAATTTGCTAGATATATCATTTGCGTTCTAGAAACGTACGTAAACGCAAAGAATGTAGACACCCATTGATTTACCGGTGCTAACCGCGGTGTTATTGTGTTTAGCTTTTTTAAAATAAACCTAGTACCTATGGCCGCGAGTACTGCGTGATTTAGTACGATAGCTTTGGTAGAGTGATGTTTACCAGGCCGCCTATCAGTTTAAAAAGTAGCTCTTATAGTATATATTGTGTATTCGGAATAAAGTATGAATGTCATTGACCGGTTCTGATACGTGGATTCGAAGGTAAATAAGAAATTTAAAAGTGTTGCCTACGATATTTTACTACGATTATACGCTCATTAAACGAAACTAAATCTAAATGTTATAATAATATGTACCTACCCATACATAGGCATACCCAGGTTTTCAGACGAAGTGGCCCCTCCACTCACAAATCAGTAATTTGACCCTTTAAAGAAGTTATATAGGGAAATGCTACTTCCCATCACTGTTATTTTAATTATCTATACTCATAAAAGTTAATAAATAAAACTCGAGATTGGTTTAAACTTCGTAACACGAAATAATTATTCGAGCAAAACTTGAATCTCCAATGAGTGATTCATTAAAATTTTTCAATGTATCCGTTCATTTTGTGTGATGGCCTACGTCGAGTGAAACTTGCCAGACTTACTGCACCGAAAGTGTTTTAGGAATCTACTACTTACCTACAACGATATTAGACTGTTTACTCACGAAAAATTACAGGTTTGTGCAACGGTTATTTCGTGTCAATTATTACCTATTACGATTTTGAATTTAAGATTGCAACAAAAAAGCAATTATAAAAAATGCGATATTGTTAACAACTGGTGGCTGTCCAAACTAACACTATTTATTGATTCTTACGAAAAGTATGCAGCCAAGCGCGATACATTAAATTAGGTACCTTCATGTCACTTGCATAATATGCTTTGTAACGTTTAAACTCGTATGTAAAGTATATGTCTAAATTCAATTTGCGATTTTTATTTCGCAGAATAAAAACTTATTTCGTATGCAACTGGTACTAATTCTAAAAATCCGAGGTTCTGGGTTGCTACTTTTCGTATTGCGTCATTCCGTATTGTTTTAGCTGATCAGTCATTATATGTCCTTTGCATGCATAGCGCATGCGGGCCCGTTGCATAATGCAACTAATGGCGCGACCCGATGCCCTTCCGTCGTCTGCTGGGAATTAATGAGCCTATACCGTGGCATAGGAAATAGTATGCAAGTAGCTGTTCAGATTAATACAAAACATCCGAGATGACGTGTGTGCTACGTAAACATTGAGGAAATTCTATTTCGTAGTTACGATTAGGGTAGTTGCATTGCCTCAGAGGCTTTAGGCCACTGAGCACATAAGCACAGTTGTTAGGTTAGGTTAGGTTAGGTTAGGTTGCTAAGCTTATCCGTTGAGCAAAATATGAACCAGCTATTGGGTCAGCCATCAACCAGGCGCGACGATATCTCTTTGCAGAAACGTCGCGCCTTTTGTCCTTATGGACCCATAGGTAGTCTCGACTGCAAAAGGAACAAATATGTAATTAATTAATTAATATCCCTTCAACTCATTTTATGAGTCACTGTTGAGTAGAGGTCTCCTTCCACATCCAGGTAAGGCCTAGAGCTTACTGTTATGTGTCAAGCATATAGAGAAATGCAGTATGGTCCTGGTTGTTTCAGTGAGTTTAATGAATCAAGTTTAATTCCGCTAAAATTATAAATGTACCTTCAAAGCTCTAAATAATTTCATAATAAACGTAACTTGGTTAACTATAATTTTTACGATCCCACTTTAAGGCTCTGTTTTATGTATGCACAATCGAACTACTGGTGCAATCCGTTTACTTTGGCCTCTGTAAGTAGAGTTAGCAGTGTGTCACTAATACGACTAACGCGTCCCAACCACGTACATTCCCGCAAATTAATCTCTATGAGAATTTGATTCTGTTTTGAGTGAATGTTTAGGCAACGTTGATTAGCTTTTGTTGACGGAATTCAATTCGTTACATTGTTCATTAAACTAGAAGGAAACCTTATTGACGTGTTTTGATTGGTTAAGTCTTTCTTAGAGTTTTTACGGGCAGTTATATGAGATGCCTTACTTGGAGCGTGTTGGTAATTCGCTGCTTGTTAAAAAAATTCATGAATATAGTATGTCAGTGGCGTCTGTTTCAACATAGTAGTAACTACTATCAAAGTATCTACTCTCCCTTATTACCTGTTTTGAATTCAAGTTTCAGCATCACCTTAACCACTTAAAGGATATTTGCAAATATACCCAAGTGCCTTCGTATACTAATGATTACACATACAGAGAGACAGTAAATTATACACGTGATGAATCCATTTGCGCCTTGCTCATATATCCGTTTCCGTATAAAATTAATTGGGCCATGACGTACGGAAGGATGCATGGCGGTAACAACTCATGTAAATTGCTCCTATCTTCTCGGGCGAAATCCGAGTAAGATGAGATGGACAGAACAGCGTTTTATTCAGCTATTATCATGAAAATCCAAGTATGGGATGAACCTATTAAACTGCGTCAGGCATCTCATGAAGAATAGCCTCAAATCGAATATATTCTGACTGCCTGGTTTGAGGCATGTACTGAGAGACTACCTGAGGGAGACTCAGACGTGTCTCTCACGGTCATCTGACCCCTCTAGGCGGAACCTGTACTGTAGCAAAAAACACATTTGTTATTATTTATCGTAAAATGGTCTGAAGTAAAGTGTCACTGCAGCCCAGACATAAACAAATAAGGGTAAAGTTCTATCTGAGATCGTAAACGCTTTCCTTACCTACTCAGAAGTCTACTACGACATTCGAACTTCTCCAAACAAAACACAACTACTTGACTGATTTATTTATTTACACCTACAAGGGAGAGATATTCGTGCTCATCACTCAAACATTTGTCTTGGATAGAAATCGAAGCAGTCAAGTGTTAAAGAAATAGGAATTTTCTTTGACCTAAAAGTAGTGTTTTCTCTATATACAGGGTAACAGGAGGCGGCGTTGAAGGGAGGTCACTTTACGTCCTCTTTAGGGCGGAGTCGACTTGTCTATTAATGCTATTTTTGCCCTTGATACCTATTCTCTTATAATTTATAACCTTGAATATTGTTCGTCAAGACACAGATTATACAGATAAATAATAGTCACTTCGGACTCAATACCGTCTTATTATTAAAACATCATTAACTGTTTTACCAATTAGCTTATATTCTTAATTTACTTATCACTAACTTAATAATTATAATCATCTGTAAACATTATTACTGCATATACACATAGGTCTTATATTAAGCAATACTTAGTAGCTGTAGAACTTAGAATGCATTTCTCCACTAATTTCTCCACTAAAATTATTAACAGACTGGTAAATACCTACGTTTTCGATTCCCCACAGAAACACAAAAGTTACCTGTCACGTACTAGAGAATGATTTTTGTGTTTGTGTGTTTACCGTTGAATGCCTCCTAATCTAATTAACCTTAGACACGAGTCCAAATGTGTTAACGGGAGCGTCCCGAAAGCTGGAATGGAGTCGTTACGCACGCCAATCTGGTGCCTGCTCCCTGAAATATAAAATCTGTATTCCCGTGCGGCTTGACTCATTAGCATTCACAGTGCGCGCGCGGCCGCGCTCTTCCGAATAAAGCATCTGTTAAATGTCTCGTGCTAGCTAAAACTTGTCCGTAATTATCTGTTAACATTCCCAAGTTTGACCCCGCGAAAATCTTGCCAAAATCGAGCATTCGCAAACTCCGGGCCGGCTCTCCGCAGGCGTTTTACTTCTCTAATAATCAGGCTCATGGAGATTTTTAATGAAAAAGATTGTTCGCCGTTATTTAGAAAGTTGGTAAAAGGGATCCGACGGAAGTTTGTTTTGATTTAGTACTGCGCTTCCAACGTTGATTGTATCCTTTTCAGTGGCTTTGTATTGGATTAGAACTAATTAAAAATTTGCGGGTCGCCGTGCTTGATGTCCTTGAGTTATGTCACAGGTGGCTTTCTTTTTCAATGGTTCCAAATTGAACACTTATTTTTTTGAGTTTTTTTTTCGGTGACGTGTAGGAAACAGTAGGCAGAGAATGTCATAAAAACTACAAATATTTTTAAATTGATACTGACGAATTACTTATTTCAAAAAAGATTTTTGAACATGACGTGTATGGGAATTATTGCCATAATTCAGACGGTGAAATAATAATATACGCTCCGAACAAAAATACATTCCACCACCACGGGAAAATAAAATCCTGACGCAAAAGGGGACAAAAGATTAATTGAAAATCGATGCCGGGACATACCTTTGCGAATCTATCAAACACGTTCAGTTTGCTTTGAAACGATAACGTCGCGCCGGTCCGAATTATATTGTCACTCATGATTAATGTAGAATTATGATATTGCATACTTTATTGACTGCGCCAGAGTGCTGACTCTGCAAATCCGTCTAATTTTTCATTTACTTAATGATACTTTGATGAACCTTAATGCCTTTTGTACATTTACGCGAGTAACTTTTCTTTTAATTAACAAGCCAAGTCATTTCCTTTGCTCCTTTAGGTAAATATTTGAATTCTAGACTGAATTTTTTTTCTAAATCACTGTACCTACTGTAATTATTTTATTCTACTGCTTGGCCACGTTGCTGTTACTAGATACTTATGCATGAAATTAACTTCGTATGTTTCTGTTATTAAATAATCATCGCTTTGTTAGCAATTTAATGCTATTACTTACCTACTAATATTCCATACATTTGTAGTCTTTGAAACAATCTATGTCGATTATGCTCAAGATCTTTAGTTAAAAATACTAAAACTTCCAGAGATAACAAATAATTATTGCAATAATAATAATAAATAACGACTCACACTCATAGATAGCCCCACATTAGGATTTTATCATAATTGGACCCTGTGTCCTGGGTACCATTGACACACACAAAGATACAAACACAGAGATCTGCCCTAATGTGGGGACATCGTTTTTTATTTTATTTATCGGTTTTAAACACTGCTATTTTTGGTGTCTGCAATATATTTTATGACTGCTCCGTATTACAGAATAAAAAAAATACGGTAACATTTAATTCATGTCAACAGAAACCTCAAACCAAAATTCTCTTCCCAAAACAGAGATTAACCTTAGGACAAAACATGAAATGTTAGACATGCTTAACCTACTCTAAACTTGGTAAAGACCAAAACCTGAATGCATTTGTTAATTAAATTTCGCTTTATAAATACGATTAAGCTTGTCTCATTAGAGACTAAGGCGCTTACAGCAACTAGGTGGCTTATGTTGGTGCGGTTGTTATGGAAGTCACTATTGTAAGCGTGTGGGTGTTGACATCAAAACAAGGTCTACACGTCTATAAATGTACTGAAACGCCAAAATAATAAAGAAAAAAAAAATTCAAAATCTCCCAAAATTCCCCGGTTGTTGGGACAGATCCGTACAAAAGGCTATAAAAACTGGTCAAAGACAACCTTTGACCTACTTGCATCTGGAAGATGCAAAGCTTTATAACCAGTATTTAATTGCCTTAAAGCAAATATGTTAATTCATATTCATATGTAGGTAGGTATACATAATTGCCTATAACTTAAAACTTGACAATACCGTCACACATTAAGCACTGAATGCATACAAACACGTTTCCAGTAACAATCGCGAATTTCGTAGGAATTGAAAGGATGAAACAATAAACATCAATTAGTTCGATTCTCTGCTTTTAACAAATTGGTAACCATTAGCGGAACGGTTTATTTATAAACCATTAGCAAGCGAGCCCCAATCAGTTGCCGGTACAGATTTCTGAGGTATAATATTTTATTTATAAAAACGAGCTTCTGCCCGCAACCTCGTCTTCGTTGACGGAATAAAAAAGTCTCCTTTACATTAATTAAGTTTATTGTTTTTATCGTAAATCGCAAACAAGCATGCAGGATACCAGATGTTTAATTGGTCGTTGCTACCTATGAACACCTATATCCAACCTCAAATTAGAGAGAGGAGAACTGAGATAGTAGTTTCAAATAAAGTCTCTGGAACACAAGAACTTGACATAAGGTCTCACAGTGGGTTATAAGGGCAGCGACGGTGGTGCGTCCCCGGGTGAACTGTACAAGATCGACCACATTTAAATTTTACTATCTGTCCTGTTTACTATGTCTGCAAACTTTAATTAAATCTCTTTCAGTCCTTTTTAGCGTCGTGTGGGTATAAAGCATCCAAACATACGAGTACGTATAGTCATTTGAATAAAACGCGTTTATAAATTTTATTGTCAACATAATTAATAAAGTCTGCGTACATTGAAGCGGTATATATCTACATTCAAATACGTAGCACTTTTCGTGTTTGATAAAGCCAGCTCGTGCAAAATAATATAAAAAATAGATTTTTCCAATCTTGTTAAACTTTCTCCTAAGATCGGAAACTTTATGGAGACGGGACGCGATAAAACTGAAAGAGTTAATTCCAAAGTAATTTCAAAATCTCTATCCAGGAAGCCATATTATTGAAAGAAAGAAAAATTGCTACATCGGAAAAATATCAATACCCCGTAGGATATAGATATTTATTCGTTTTATATTAATTCCCCCTCTTTGAATTCGTTGGCTCGTAGAAAACTTGAAAGGCAGGTATTCAAAACAAAGTTATGATCTGCTAGTTATGTCGTTTAACGATACACGGCAGCAAAGGATTCTCTGTGTATGGATTATGCAGTTTTAATACCGTGCAGCATATAAAAGCAAGCAATGACTGCAAAGGAATTGCAAAAAGAGGAAGAAAGAAGAGTCTTGTCCGATTTTCCAGTTCTGCATTTTTTTTACTGAAAACTTTCCTACTAAATGAGATGGGATAACCGAAATCCCTGCAAACATTGCAAATTTATGTTTGAACATAAAAGCGCGATGAATTTCGAGCCCTCCTGTCTTTTGAAGTTTGTTAAAAAGCGACAGATTTTCGTTACCTCTGTTCGTTACCAACGCCGCCAATATTTATCGACTCCCCACCGAAGTACCGACGTAGTCTCTTTTTCGTGTTATTAAGTCAACAGATTCTATCGTTTAGCCCGAAAAGCCGATGTAAGGGACATGTCTTATCTATTATAGCGAGTGAGCGAAACCCTTAAAAAGTTGTTTTTTTCGGTGATTGAATATTAAAACAGTACACACTCATCTCGTACGTCAAGATAAGGAATAAAGAAAACTATACAAGCCGATACTCTCTTGATGTTCCATATAATTGTAGTACAAGTAGGTTTATGAATATCATGCCAATTAAATAAAACTCATTGAAAAAACCATTACGGTGTGCTAAAATGCTTTCTCGCACCACCCTGCTGGAAATCTTGGAACTTGAAATAAACTTGGAATCTTAACTGATCTTTTCTTTTACTGCAAGCTAACGGACCGTGGTTTAGCAAGCTTCTGTTGCTGAAGAGATGCCTCTCAAAAGTTAGTTTACATCTTTAACAACCTTTCGCTCTCTCGATGGCAGTCAGTAAAACATGTTGGTTAAGAAAAAAGGTCGAATAAAAGCCGTTTACACCGGAACGTGAAAAAATCGCCATATAGATACACGCCCGCTTTACGGCCGGTATGTTAATAAACATTCGACGTGCTTTGAATCGATGAGGCTAAGGTACAGCTTTGAACACGAGGGTAGCCTCCAAAGGATTAATAAACGAATGCTACCAAATAAGTGTTTTTCGATCAATGTGTCTTAAATAAGAATGTTTTGAATAAAGAGTAACCGTAAAACAGAAATATATTAGATGTATTAAGCAATGTTACGTTCAAATCCAAATACTATGCGTTTTAATACCAAATTTACTTGCGCTTATATTACACGTGGTTCTAGACTGCTGGTCGCAGATTGTTGGGTATGATAAGTTTTGAACTTAAAGTAAACGTGTTCATGCAGCGACAAAATGCTGTTTAATCAGTGCTATATAGTGGTAGCTAACAGTGGATTTAGCTGTGGTACGACAGGTGTATTGTAGATTGAAATTCACACCCAACCAACGGCAATCTATCAGGAACTTATTGTTTTCCCAATTTGTATGTATATTCCGCCAGTGTCGCGTATGCATCGTACTCCTGTCATAATCGCTACACGCGTATTGAATGTGAGTGCTTACGCCGAACCCAGTGCAACTCTCAATTTCAACTTGCTTTCGTTTCGGATCTATTTTGGTATTTATTTTCCCGATTCTTCGTACGAGGGACGGATTTATTTGTTTACTGTGGATGTTTATGTTTTCCTCTTACACGTTGGCTTCTGGTAAATTTTTGGTTACTGTAGTCTTACTAGTTCAAAGAAATCACAGTATATTTTAAAACAATTTACACAATCCGTAATATAAGGTACAGATAATAATCATTTAAGCAATGCAGTTAAAATAATAATTCACTGTAAAGTACATGTTACTTTATTAAATTTTCCCGGCTTTCATCCAGGTTCGTCGGCAAGGCTTTTATGGCACAATTTAAAAAATGTTTCGCATTATCTGAGAAAGAAATAATACACGGTCGTCTCACACCTAAATTAAAAGACATAAAAATGATTTCAACCCAAAATTTTGGGTTACGATTTAGTTTTAAGAAAGGTTTAAAGTTTAAGAAGCGCGGCTAATAAAAGGTAATTTGTCTAAAAGCCTTTCGCGTTCATTTACGCGCCAAACATTTTTGGATGTCGTAAATCTCGAATCAAAAATTACTTCGGCTTTTTTATGGAGGTGAATATATTGACCGTTAAGTAAGGATAGATAGAAATAAAATAGGATGGAAAAAAATCCCGACGAATTGAGAACCTCCTACTTTTCTTCTATTAGTAAGGAGTGATCGGTCCAGTCTAAAGAGGAAAGTTTAGCAATACGAAGATCTGACAAACAGAATCACCAAGTATTCCGCAATCAAAGGAAAAAATTGCCGTATAACATTCAGGAGCGTTCGACTAGCTAGCCCTCAGTGTATCCTTGGAATGTGAACTTTGAAGGCGCAAAACTAATTCTTAGTTACTAGAACAACTCACTTGTGTCGGATGTTTTGTCGGATGTAATGAAATTGAGCGACATTCTTGGTGGTGAAACAATGTTAGGGCAGTTGGCATCGGTATGCCATAATAAGTTTGCTCGGGTGTGCGTTTATCAAGAACTCCGACTTGAGACAGTCTTCAGGCATAACAGCATGTAACTAGAAGTTATTACAGCAATTCTTAACCCTTTAACCGCGAAGGTCGGATTAATCCGACAAATATTTTCGGGCTCATTTCGCGAAGGTCGGATATTTACG
>DWQK01000941.1:0-17665 GCA_018231225.1 Noctuana stator
AGTGTATACAAATACCTTATGATGAATAAAAATGTTTTTATTTATTTATTTATTTACTAAATAACAATGTGAGCGTCGAAACAATAAAAATCAACACCAAATCACTTTTTTGTTTGAAAACACAGAAAGCTTTAGGTAGGTACGTAATTATACCATTCCATATTCCAAACTCATTTACAACTATCACCATTAAAACCAGCTGGATAGAATAATTCAAATGTCACTCTTACCATAGTTCCATAAAATGTTTAATGCTTAATCCATAAGCAGATAGGTACATTGATTCTGGTCGCAGGGATTTATGGCTGGCTAATTATAATAAATCTAATCACAATAAAATATTAACTACAAAAATATATACATTAACATATCGATTCGACTGATGTTGAAGCTAGTTATATGTCTACTAGATTATTTTATTTTACGTAGCTATAAATAATTGAATAGAGTGTTATGTATGTGTACCTACCTGCTTACATAAATCTGTTCGTATTGACTTTTTCTAACCAAATTTTCTAATTTGTCTGTTTCTTACTAGGAGATAGTAACCTTTCATAAGGAAATCATATTTCCGCAAGGTCGTTTCTAGTAAGTCTCTAGTAATACGGTTAAAGATTATTTATTTCCCTAAAAGAAAGTGACATCACTTACAGAGAAACATTTTCAATATAAATATTTAATTTAGGTAACAAATGTGAGCGTACTTAATACTAGCGTGATAAAGTACTCGTAGTTGCATAAATAGGTACACTTAGGACGTAAAGTCTGGACGAAAGGACGAAAGATCTTGCCTACTCTACGTCTACACGTACCATCATACCTACGTATGATGTTACTTTTATTATTTTTATTAATAAATCCTTATTGTTCTGACCACGCTGGTGTTTGAAAGGCAAGTCAACTAATCAACTTAATACTCGATTGTCTCAAAGCAAATCATCCTCATTACTAATATATTTTTGTAGGTAAACGCCGCAGGATAAGACTTGTTTTATAACGAAATAGACCTACTGTCGCGACAAAGCCATCGATGTTTCTGTAGCCATAAATGCAACTACAATTTAATCCAGTCTTTATGTCACGGATATAAAATTTAAAATTCTCCACCGCTGAGTGTGTTTTCGAGTGGGTCAATAAAATATTCAAATGGAAACAGTATAAAACAATAAATGATGGTAATTGGCCGTTCACACCATACTGTCGCGGGGTCCCACGGTCCGGACAACCATCACTTGTTGTCGATCCACTTCAAACTAACTTATACGTGCATTAATTACTTTTCAGATATCAAGGAATATGTTTTATCTAAAAATGTATATATTCGTAATAAACCGATATACGTGATACGAAGTACATTAGAACTCCATAGGTTGTAACTTATTTAGGTTTATTATTCATGACGTGAATCAGCTTACTTCACGCTGCTCCAACGTGGTTGACAAATAATAAAATTATGTACAGAAATAGAGTAGGTATACAACACTATCTTAGTCATTTCCCACCAAAATCTGAAGTATTTTTTTTCATACGAAAAGACCAATGGCCAATGTTATTATTTTTTTTAATGTTTATGAAGTTTTAGAAATAAATAAACTCTTATGAATCCAAGTTACTCGTAGTAGCCATTAGCGCAAAAACTTAAGCTATATTAATCGTATAATTTTATGTCTTATTTCAAATAGACAGTTACAAAAACATGTGCGATGTGAACAGCGGATGTTTCGTATATGATTTATAGTAAATCTGTACAATTCAGTTGGTATTTAACGTTATCTTGAATCGGGAGTCGTCAAGAATCCAGTTAATATGTAGAAAAATAAAAAATGGTCGCCAAGACCGCAATCCTCCTCAAATGGTTTCCGCTTAAATGTGATTAATTGAGGCATTAGCAAAGAATTATTCGGTATTAACATGGAGTGGAGAACAGAATAAATATTTTATAAGATAAGGCAACTACATACATATTTGATTATTTATTTACGGTTTTGTTCATAAATTTGTTACTACACGCGTGAAGCGGCCAATTGTATTTGTCGAAAGATTTCTTTGTTTTGATTTGATAAAACAGGTGTTGCCTTTTATCTAAATTAGCATTTATCTCCACATCTATTATCACATGTTTAATGGATCCAAAAACAAAGAAAATATAAGTAAATATAAGTATTGTGGCTGATACATTTTATATTAATTGTGTTCGTTAAAGAAATAAAACTACGTTTTGTTGTAAAGGAATTGAATTGACATCTCTTATTATTTTTCATCTCCATGGTTACATATATAAAACCGGTCACTCACATGTACATTATAAAGTGGGGGTCAGACCACAATTATTAAAGCAACGATATTCAATTGTAACATGGAGCTCAAACGTTTTACGCTGAAGAAGTGCTTTACATAATCTTACTGAACCGAACTGAGCCACGATCATGCTCAAGTCTTCCTGCTTACATAAGTATTCAAAGGCCGTCTTTTCAGTTGTCCGTCCGTCTGTCAACAACAATAGCGATGACAAAACAAGAGATATTTTCCCATATGGGCGCACAATGAGGCTTTGTGCGACGTACGCCTTTACAAATCGCGTATTCCGCTTTCGGTATTGTTTTCCGCTGGCCAATGCTTCTCAATCTTAGTACCTACCTACTTGTATTATTGAGTGCAAGCAAAAAATTTAGGGCTTGAATCCATTTTTCTACGTACGGATATCACCTATTATTGTTTTGTTTTGAGCTTAGTAATAATATGTAAAGCATTTTCGTACCTACCATTATAGGATTGCATTATAGTGATATTTGCTGGCAAATTCTCATTCGGTATCAGTTGTTTTGTTGTGTTTTGTTTTGATCTTAGTAATACTAATATGTAAGTAATTCTCCTTTTGATTTTGGATGTGTTGCCAGATATAGTAATGCTTGATAGGTACCGCTATCTTAGTCCTCATGAGTAGCAACTTACGACAGGACTTTTATCATAATTTCAGGTTGCACGTATGTAATCTGCACGCTCTTTTATTTTAATATATATGAAAATTAATAATTTCTCCATACAAATAGTTTTTTTAGCATTATTTTATTCCATAGCATGATTCTCGATACTAAATTATATGTTTTTGTAAAGCAATACTTTATAATCTGCATAAAATTTTAAGTTCAATAAAAAACACGTCATTGCACATACTTAGACGAATTTTGATAAAAAATAAATATTTTTAAAGTTCTTTAGGTAAATAAATTCTTAGTAGAATATGCATAAAAAAGTCAAAGAAAAATAAGTCATCTAAACAAATAGTTTCATGATCGTAGGATGAAGATGAACATGATTTAGTTATGTAATTAATGAACACCGTTATTTCTGTCAGACTGCTTTCAATAAAGATGTTGATGCTTAATTATAATAATCATAGAGAAATATTATAGCTTTAGGTAAAAAGGTATAGCTCCTGAATGTCAATAAATAATCTGTCCAATAAATCAAGACAATCAGTTAAATTTGTCTTAATAAATGTTATAATATATGCCTCTTTTTTTAAATAACGTAACCATCTATCTAACACAGTTAATAGCATCGTGAGAATTTCGCAAATGTTTACCCGCTCTTTTGTTTTTTAAATACCTACATTTAATAATTCCGCCAACGCACCTCGACAATGCCCTGCCATGGTCGACAAAGGAGTGAGTCGAGCGGGGCATAGACAACGAGCGAGCGTTTTGTCTCGAGCCATAGACAAAAGCTCTTTCATTCGAGAGACAATGACGAGTTGTCTTTACCTCATTTATCATACAGCCAGGTTACTTTCATCCAATAATTACAATGTACAGAGGATTCAGATATTCAGAGAGACTGAGGCTATTGTGGAATTAATTACAAAACTACTCTGCGCTTTTAGCTCTTTTGTTTGACGAATGGGCAATAAAATATTTAGTATCTAAAACTCGTAGGCTGTTAACATTTTCTACCGACACAAATTCTGCGTCAGTTCATATCTCATAAGCGAAGGTAAACATTAAATTTTGAATTATAGGCGTGATCAAATGACATGTAGGTAATTCCGAGTCGGACAGTAGGCAACACTGACATAATTAGTGGACCACGATGACGTCTCGATGATAACCCTTTCTATTAATTCAAAAAAGGAATGCCATTTACAAAAATAACTCTTGAAAAAGAACAAACGCTGTTAAAACCATTGAAATAAGATCTGTGCGTTATTTTTGTACGGCTGCGTTCATTTAGAACCGGTTTATGTTTCGGTATCCCACATCTTTCCAAATTACGAGCTAACATTAAGTGTGGAGGCAACATTAGTAAGATAATAATTCCTAGAATCACGTTACACACGGTACAAGGTGAGAAATGGTACAAAACTTGAAATAGATAATTAGAAGTTTCGTGTCCCATTCTAAACAGTATAAAGTTTTGTTACTTACTTTTTTGGAATGCCTGTAACTGGTATGAAGAGTTATTTCAAATTATCCCGTGAAGATATTTGGAGAATCGTGGGATACCCGTAGTGTCAACCGTCATTTGATCTGTTTGTTTTCGTCACAATCCTACCTAAGTTTTAATATCTGTCGTAATTACTATAACGCGTTAAATAATTAATGTATTTATTGGGTTGTAAAAATTTGTCGGCTGCTTTCCTACTACTTGGTATAACATACTACTTGGTAGGTAACATAATATTATATTTTAAAACTACATAACTTTAATTATGGTTATGCTAATTTAAAGTAATTTAATTTATTTTACATTACTTTCTGATGGCTAACAGCTGTGTCTACGTTTCTGAGTTTTACCTGATCTCTGGTCATCAAAAAGGTTTCAATACTTATTCACTAAAAAAACATTAATAAATATTTTTCAAGGCACAATAACTCAATTAGATAATGTTACTGACGAAAACGCTACCATGCCATTTATCCTTTTTTAAACAAAAAGTGTTGGGAAAATTTCAGTTAGTAGTCTATAAGATTTAGGAACATTGACGATAGGTATACATAGACCTTAAAATTAGTTATATGTTTGCTGGTGTGCTGAAAATGCAATAAACATTCTATTGAAATCACATGAGAAACAACAAAAACATGAGCCACGTTTATTCAATCAAAAAAATATCAAAAAAGTTCAGCGGGCGGTTTGCAAAAGGTTCCAAAGCGCTTTGGCTAAGTTGGAGGGACGTACTTGTACTTGTAGTGTTGTGCTGAGAGAGCACTCGCGCGCTAATTGTTCGCGGGAAGGGTTGTTCCAGCATTGTTCCTGGGGTTCTATGCTCTATGGTCAGCACAAACATTCTTTTTTAATCAAAATGTTTATCTCCGTAATGCAATGTAAGCTATATCGTGCCTTTCTATTGGTGTTCGTGTCGTGAATTTTTAATTTAGTGTAGGTAGGTACTTATTTAGTAAATAACTTCTTATTTTATTGCAAAATTGCTACAGTTTTTTTTGTTTTACCACCTAGTGTCACCCAAGACTAGCTTTTATAATTTTTAGCGCACGATGTTTTGATATAATTAATTACTTATAGGATAAAAATGACACTGTTTAAAGCGCACATATTCCTGCTGGTAATGTAAATCGGTCAGTACTTGAATGGGTGACTGATAATGGCACATTTCATGCGCCCTCCAGTGCTCCATAGAGCACGTTAAGCAGTTGGTTCCGGCTGCAATCGATATTATCGTAAAACCTGATCGGAGGTCCTTTGGGTGGTTTGACAGCATTCGATACAGATTGGCAATAAAGCTAACAAAATTTAATTTATAAAATTATGAAATAAATATATCAAAGTTTGTGTTTATTTTGTCAATTAATATCCACGTACGAGGTCGCGGTTATAAGCTAGCATGGTAACGCACTCGACAAAAACAATCAGCGAATCTGTAAATCGGAATCATACATAAAAAACTCTTATAATACTTTTCAATCCGACGGTACAACGTTTGCGGTACTTGCGCATTTCGCCGCGGTAATTTTTCTTTAATTAAAATTATTCCGATTGTCGTTCACTTGCCGCGTTCGTTTGTTGTGGTCCACGACGCGTGCCATTTCAAGGCCTCTTGTGCTTTTTAGTGCCTATGTTTACCCTTCGCTTTGGCTTCCGAACGAACTTCGTACGGCGAAAATAATGGCCCAACTCGACTTTTATTTCCGCTTTACGTTTCAAGGGTTAGTTTTTGAGAGATACGAGAGCAATTTTCATTGTGCAGGATGCGAGTAAAATCGTAAAAAAATCAAAACAGCGTCATGAAAGTTGCTTCAGTTTTTTTTTCTTTAGGCACATAATCTGTGGCGTAGTTAAAAAGACTGACGTTAGGAGATAATTAGATTTACTTTTTGGACGGAATTACGGAACGGAAAAAACGCCAGGCAGCGTTGGCTTTCAGCGCTTATCTCTTCAAAGTTTCTTCCAACACATTAGTCTGCGAAAATTCTGCGCATATTGTACGTGTGCGACCGATAGGCCACGCGTTGGCGCCAAAAAAAAAATGGCGCGATAACCATAGACAAATCGTGTCAAGATGACGCAGCAGGAACACTAATGACGCAAAAATCGCCTATCTTGCGTCACAAGATAGGGGGTACCTTGTTTAAAATAAAAATGGAGGTCGGAAGCGCCCTTTGTGGCCAATTCAGTGATTGGATGTCGTTTTGTTTGATTTTTCTCACGTTGGGGTGTGTTGATGGAGAATTGATTGGGATTGATGATTGTTCAGAAGCTTTTCAGTGGACGTCAATTGCTTTTTGTTCCGAGCCGGAATAAATATTTGCATTGCGGTCACTGTTACTTACATTTGTATTTAAAAAAATACCATTTGACGAATTTGTTTTTCCATTAAACCCTTTTTGTCGAGTTGCGCACTAATTAAAAATGTAGCCAACGTAGGATAGCATTGTATTTGGATTTTTGTTTATTGCGATCAAATTATTATCTTGTTTTATTGTGAACTATATTACAGACTAAATATAGAGCCTCTTCAGCCTACTAGTTGAGCCTTCAAGCAGTAGAATAATGACGAGTGGACGTCGATAATGATGATTAAACATTAAGCTGTACAGATGCATGACTCATTTGTAATAAATTTACACCTATCCCATAATAACCCCTACTTAGCAAAGATACTATCAGCCATAAAGAAACACTATAGCAAAGCTGCTTACATCATAATCCGACCACGGGATGTCATGTCCCTGTCACTCCTAAAAAATAACGCATATGAGTGACAAAGACAAAAAGTCTATTAATATGGGGGTTAAAATCAGAGACCTCATCAAGCGTATTAGCCGATCCTATTAAATAGGCACCCCTACGGGAGCAAACGGTAACAGAAGGAGCATCTTTGTTTAACCAGATAAAATCTCTTTGACAATTTGCGCTTATTCAAATAAGGCATCCCTTGGTACATAATGGCGTAATACGCTGCCGAATCATAATGCTTGTTCGGGTATCTCGCTCATGTTTTAACGAGCCTGTTTGTGTATTAGGTAAATTAGTTACTCACTTGACTGCACCTTAAGGTGTGCATAATAGACACATCTATGTTATTTAGGCATTTACATCTTAATCTGTAATAGCTAGTGGGTACCGAAAGGTGTTTAATTTTCTATATATCTTGATATAAGCTTGTACTGTAGTGGATTTTTTTATTATCGGGAGCATGTAAAACCAATTTTTGATAGCGGAGAAAAATGATTATTGATATAGGTGCTCAGGTCATTAATGGAATCTTTGTATTTTTATAAAATTGGCACTCAATCTTTAGGGGATAAAATGTAAATAAAATTCGTTCCTCCAGTCAAATCCTGCAAATGTTAAAGCAACCCTACACAGCTAAGTTTATTTTAGCGCTGTATCATCTAATTCCCCAGTTAAAAACAACGCTCAATAATCGTCCCGTCCCAAGTAGAGCAAACACAACTTTGGATGAAGAACGCCGACAAACGTTTTAGAATTAACAAAACAGATTACATTTGCGACTCTCAAAGCGTTTTGCGCGCGTTGTTTGCCGCCGATTCTTTCATTTACGAATCTGTGGGACCGGAAACTGAACGGTTGCAAACTTGGGATTTTGCGGGAGGGAGTCTTTGTCTATGACAAAAGCAGCTAGTAGGTACCTTAAATACGTACACTTGAATAATATCTATATTTACAAAAGGTATCTACTTGACAATATTATTTACTATGTGTTAGAACCTATTTGACTACCTTAATTACATTAAGTCGTAGAATAATTTCCACCAAAATTTCCATGTACCTACCTACTAAAGATAATTTTCTCTGCCGATTACAAGTCAAAGGCGAAGGCATGCGTAAACATACAGCCGAGTTCGTTGTGTCATTCAAAGTTGGAACGTAAATCTTAGCTATAGACGCTTTGAGTCAAAGCATTTGTCAAATTACCTCTCGCGCCCTTGTTTGTGAATTCCAATTTCATCTTTAAAATCGCTACTGATTGTCTGTTTACATTTCTCTGCTTGTTTTGAATTTAAAGACGCTCATTTAACTTAGGCCTCTGAAGTTTGGTTTGATTCAGCCATACAGCCAAACATTTCCCGCGCGAATTTCGTTCGGAAATTAGAATTCGCGCGGGGAACTGAAGATCAAAATAAAATGGCGACTTTATTAGCGTTCAGTACATAATCGTTTCGTGAATCAAAGGCGTTCGAATACGTATTTCGATGTTGATTGTACCGATAAGTAGCTTTTGCAAATTAGGCAGACATATTTATTTGTTCTCCGTCAACCAATCGCGCGGGTCGTTGCTACGGGTACTTTGTTGTGTGTTTAATGGAATTCGTATTTTGGTGTTGAAACGAAATACGAAATTATAAATTGAGAGCTTTAATGCTACCTTCGTTTTTTGGGTAAACCTTGGGTAACGTTATAGTAAAATATTGTATGGGTTTACATGGTGTATAAAAATAAATTATTTATTTATTCCTTAATACTTCGTTAGGTATATGAAGCGGACTTGATGCGGTAAGCGTTCTCTACCAGTCTACCTTCAAATCGAATCAACCAGAGAATTCTAAAAAAAATCATCTGTAAACGGACTTTACTGGAATTGAGTGTCCTAAATCCGGAAGTAATAATATTATTATGTTCTCCACAATATGTAGGTATCTATCGGAGCCTCTGGAGTTGCAAATTATCCTCAGTATCGTGGACTAGAAGTAATAACTCTTCTAAAGAAGAATACAGAATTCGAAAGCAAAAGAACCCTGTCTTAAACTACATAAGATAATTTTATATAACAAATTTAATTGGTAGCTACATTTTAATATATGTTACTTACCTTAAAATTAAGGTCATATTTTTTTCGTATCAAAATTAAACGCAGTGATTCGTAAGTAGGTACCTTCATTTTTAAATGCAGCCCTTTTCACTAATATATTAAAAACATTTCTTTATCAAGAGACCAAGTTCAATATTGAAAACGAAAGTATCAATACATTAAAAACAGATGAACTCATTAATTTGAAACGCACTCGATGCTATCTTCTAGTTTCCCTTTTCATTCATTTCAGAAACGTACCGATTTGTATGGAGAAAATTACTTAAAGATTAAATCCCCTCGTTGACCACTTGCATAAATTATTGTACGAAGTCTATCAAAGAGATGGCCCCTCTTCTAGAGATGTGTATGATTTTTTTGTCAGTCGATACTTTCGATACTCTTTTCGATTCTTTTCGATCTTTCGTGGGCGTGTGGTTCAATTTTAATCCGTCTTTCAAAAATAAATTTGATTACCTACTTGCTGTACTCTTTAAAAACAATATTATGTATGTTCTGTATCTACTGTAAATAACTATTTTATAAACGCATCTGTAAAAGGCGAGGGGTCGGTCTGTACGAAAACAAGTTTATAAAAGATAATATATTATAACTCCGAACAATATAAAAGCAAAAAATCGATAGTAGCAAAACCCTAATTGACACTGACAAAAACTAACTTTTTATATAATAACATAAAAACCTTTTTATCGCCAACAGCATCGATTGCCATAATGTCTACTTATTTCTGCTCCTTTAAATCATGTAAATGTAAAAATCATGTAAAATATTACAAAAACAGTGAACTCTGTATAATAATAATAACAGCATTTATCGACGTTTATTTGAATTTTCAACGTACAGCGCAACACTATTCTTTTGTGAAGGAATGAATCAAGAAAATTAATTTGGTATATTTTCCAACCGCCCCATCATAAGAGATATTATAAAAGAAGATCGGTCGGTATTGACATTTTTTCTTTGATGTCGCAGCTTTGGAAATAATGACGTATTTGTCTTTGAAATTGTATCCGAATTCGCTTTTTTTATTTTATTTTTTCACTCACTGTCGTAAAAGCTTTTGCTGAATCTATCAAAATTTTAATTAGGACTTCAGAGCTCAGTATAATGAGCTGTCAAATTTTGTACAGATAAACAAAAATAGACGGTAAAAAGAAATGGCTGTCTCTTTGCCTAGGTTAGGGTGAACCAATTTTTCTATTACGGTTCGTAAATTTAAAATCTCATTATAATAAAAAGTTATATTTTAACATTTCACCGTTGTTCTATTAATTTAATTTAACTTTGATTATTTTATTAGAGAGTTAATTCAAAGGACTGAAAGAAATCTGAATATCATAAGCAATCCTTGATTAGTTGTCTTGATACTTATACAGACTGTTAAGAAACCATGGGCGTATTCAGTACTTGAATAGATGACCGCTAGTAGCAAATTACCTACATGCGCGCTTCCATGCTTCAGAGAGCACCCTAAACCGTTGTTATCGATAGATAACAGTCGTTAAACTTAGTCGGAGGCCCAATGGGCGATTTGATAACGTCCGACATTGGAGCAGCGTGGAGGATGCTCCAGGCCTTCGCTGGTTATGGATAGCACCCCGTTCTCAGCAGCTCATTTCGGTATTTCAGTCGTGTCGCAGTTCGATATGTAGGTACTATGCTCTTAGCCTTAAACTGCTATTAGAACATTGTGTACTGAATGCACCACACGGACAGCAGGTAGGGTTTGTGTTTGTTTGTTCGACCGTAACTCAACAACCAGTTGGGGATGGCCGCCATTCAACCGAAGCCATTAGAAGGCAGCTTTTCACAGTTTTCAGCGCACTAATGATTGTTCAATGTTTAGTTAGAACTTGACCGTTTCGGTATGTGATGTTTGTGTGGTAGTAACGTTTTTTGTTATATTTAGACTCATTAATTAATTGTGTATATTGTTAAGAAAATTGTAGTTTAGTAATGTACCTATATGACTTTCAAAACTTTTGAAATCTTTTATACAGTGTTCATACTGCGGTTTGCAGCCAATCTATACTAATATATAAAGGTGAAGAGTTAGTTTTGTTAGGTACCTACCTATCTACATAGGGACACGGCCAATAGGGCCAACGGGAATACACCCAATTTATGTTATTATAGTGTGGCCTGATTGCTGTCAAGTAATTTTGATACGTCATTTTTGATGTTTCAGGTAATCGTCCTTATCTAAAATTGTTAAGTTTTATAAGCACAATTTAAAAACATATCAATTACATGGTATTCTCACGACATGCACCGTAATTTCTACATGCTATTTCCCATTAGATTCCATTCCCGTAAGAATAAATATTCTATTAAAGATGTTAGTATGGGGCCACACACCTGCTCTTTATTGGACCAATTCGATCGATATTAAAAATGTCATAAAGATACCTCTCCGTGGGTTTTGGGAACCAAATTAGAAAGCAAAGTTAACAAATTACAAACTCATTTACAATTTTATCAATTTATAGTATTAACATCGATTCTGTAATTCGTTTTGAGACCTATTAGTTATAAATTCCATTTTTACTCTTCGTGTACTGTTAACAACTTGTTTATATTTCTCCAGCGCAATTCGATGACAAGTCAATAGCCTTTTACCAATTAGGTATGCCATAATTGGATTATTTATAATGCTAGTGGACATTTAAATTAACCCGTCGTTGATACTATGTTTGTATTACATTGTACGTTACGTCAATGAACGGGTTTCATAGAATCCGGTATTAAAGCTTCACAATGGATCTGCCGTGCTGCAAATTCAGTTACGGAGACACTGTCCTTTTAAAAGGAGAGATATCAGCTACGCTTTGTTCAAATAACGACCCAAAGTTTACAGCGATAGAGGTGGAAATTGACGATCTAACGCCGCCGGTTATATCAAAGACTGTTAACTCAGGATGTGAGATTGAAATTCCTGATCTGACTAGTAATAAACTTACTTCAGCTTAAAAGTGGTATCAAAAGAACGAATAAAGAAATCAAGATGTTTTTATTAAAATCGGCGTTGACGGAATAGAGGGGATTTTTTAAAGTGACACGGGCGCTTCGCCGATAATATCGTGTTTTTCAAAGATGGCCGACAAATCTCAATGTTTATTGAGTTTTAAATTCGGAGACGAGATCGGCGGTCACTGGTACTGCCTTTTGCATAAACCATAATGCGATTGTCATTTCGCATGACTTTCTTTTTTTAAGTCTTAAAAATAGTGATAATTATAAGTCGCGTTACGAAAAAACCGACTTCAAAGTTGTCGCGCACACAGGTACTTAAATTTAAGACTTATTTGGTTTTCTCAAACGTTGTCAGAACCAATTTAAAATGGGACCAAACGGGAAGCAACATTAGCTTTCAAATAAAAAAAGAATCATCCAAATCGGTTAATCCAGTCGAAAGTTATGTGATAACAAACATAAAAAAAATACAGTCAAATTAAAAACTTCCCAGTTTTTTTGAAATCGGTTAAAAACTACACACAGATTGTAACTAACGTCGGAAAACATTTGAACACTAACCAATTCTTCTTTCAAAATCATTTAAATAATATCCATTCGCAGTACTGTTGCGTTCTAGATTCTAAATATACTTATTAAGTAGGTATAACCGGGAAACTGTTACGATTACAAAGAGATATTTCTTCACAAATACCCGATCGACTGTTGAATAGACAAAGGTGAATGTTTATATAGAAAAAGAAGTATTTAGATCCGGCTGCCGGTGAACACTGAGCAGGGATGGTTGTTTGTTATTTTATTAAGTGCTTCGATCCACGTACATTTATTGTAATGCCCGGCGCGTGAACATCAGAAAGTGCGGCGTGTTTATTTCAAAGGTGTTTGATTTCAGTACATTACTACTTTTATTCTCAGTCTATTCTTACACGTTTCTGTTAAAGGTGTACTGTACCTACATGTATGATACCGAAGCGGTTGGGATTGTACTTATAAAAATAAATATTTACGTCTGACCGCGCATTGTTGATGGGGAAAGGTTAAGAACGTTGTAAATACATGCACGTGGGGATAAGTGTTGATGAATTAATTATTTTTTTTTTCGTGTGCTTGATATAATTCGTGGTAGGTACTTACTTATCTACATGTTGAAATTACGCAATTCTGATTAAAAATGGAATGTAATTTGCTTTGGATATTTAAAAATAATTTTGGAGAATTTGGTTACGAAAATAATGGAGGTCCACACAATAATAGAGTTTAATTTGTTTAGGCAGATATACACTTCATAGATTTTAACCAATTGTTTAATAGATATATATATAATATGACTTAGTTTTATGTATCTATTGATACTTTTATGATTGTGAGCAACCGCCTCGGTGGCGCAGTAGGCAGCGCGTAAGTCTCATAATCTTAAGGTCGTGAGTTCGATCCTCACCCGGGGCAGATTTTTTTTGCATTTTTTTGTTTTTTATTTACCCTAGCTATCAAATGTTGGCAATTATTGTCTCTTAATTTTTTTTAACCAATTTTATACTTTCGCTTTTTGTTTAGGAAAAAATGTACCTAATAGCTAATACTTAATAATGATAAAAATTAATTTACCTTTATTCCTAAATTTTCCAGTTCAAAGACGAACAAACCGTGCCATCTAAAATTATTCATTAGGATTACAATATTAATCGGTTTAATATTATATCTGCAAGCACTTACTGTAACCCGAAGACAGAAATGCGTATATCTTAAAAAGAAATATTCTAGAATGTACGTGAATCGACAGCAATCAATCCGCGATCCTTCATATATAGTCGGCCATCTTGATTGTTTATTAAAACAATATAATAGTAGTGATGAAAGATGAAGAATAACTTTGTTGGAGTTCATTTAAATTTTATCATAAAGAAGCTTTTATCGTTTTCAATATGTATATTTAGTTTGTATGTTTTGCAATAAAATTTAGAAGTAGTTAAATCTATTCAGCAATTAGTGTTGAGGTTTAAGATAAATTCGTTTGTGCAAGACTAATATAGGTACCTACATACCTACATTATATTACTTACCTTCCGTAGCGCTGGTAGGTACCAAAAATTGCAATTATATATTGCAGGCGTCATCATAAACTCATTTTAGTCCCACTGCTGGGAACGAATGCACTTCACATTCCTTTTGAGAACTTTAAGCAGAACTCTTAGGCATGTAGGTTTATCACGATGGTTTTCGTCAGCATTATATCTATACATAGGCACTTACATTTGTATCCTTAAACATGGAAAATTAAAAAAAATCATTGGTGCTGCTGGTATTTGAACCCGGTCCTCTCGAATAAGAGGTCTAATTTTTAACCGTTGGGGTATCACTGCTAAATTATTAATTCTAATTAAAATGCAAAAATATTCTTGGCAATGGCGAAAAATGCTTTTTTGATATATCCATTACAATATAGACATATTAAAGTTGTTAAAGGATTAGCACATTTTTTTCAACACGTGTCTCCAAACATCAACAAACATTTGCTCCACTAAGTGAACCAACAACAAAAGCGCAGACATTCGTCTTGAGAGCAAGAGCACTTGCTCCGTTGCATCCTCGTTACCGCTCTTTACCCGCTGCGGTTCGTTAACCGGATACCGCCTTGCCCCGACCAGCTAACCCGGGTATAGCATTACCCGGCCTCGCTTGTTACCGCCTGGTTAACTCGAGTCTCATCCAATTATTTTCAGCTCAAACCGGTTGGAAGCGGATGCAATTTTTCGTTCGCAGCTTTGTGATTGACTTAGTTATTTAAGGCTCGTGGGTTTGGGGTATTAGTTTTAACAATGTTGTATTATGAAGTAGTTCACAGAGTACTATTTAAAATTCATATTTAAATACGTAAATACTTATATTTTACAGAAGTTACTCCTTTAAAGTCAGAAAAAAAGCGGCAGTTAGGTAAAAAGAAATGTGACTGAAGCCTTTTATCAAGATCTCTCATAAAATTACATATTTTATTTAAAACAATAATACGTGGTTACTAACTCTACTTCAGTCGGTGATACCCGGGTATGGAGTGTCTTTCTGTGCCACGCTGGTTACTGCCCGGTTATCTCGAGTTTCTTCCAATTATTTCTAGCTAAAACCGGTTGAAAGCGGATGTAACTTTTCGCTTTAGGTCCGATTTTAGTTGCTTGTTAGACGCTTACTTTAGATATGAAAAGATGATTCGCGGTAAGAACGAAAAGTTTATCTCATGTTGAGATGCCTATTACATGCTTCCTAACTCATAGGAGCAAGGAAATGGGAACGTTGCAAAAACGAATATAAAGGCTAAGAGTTTTACAGTGCTACGAACTGACAAAGAAGACTATTAGGAAATTTTTGGATCTACATGTGACGGAAAATTTCTACAACTACTTAATGTTTTAATAACCAGTAGGCAACAAACAAATTCATTTGTAACTTCACATAGTCAGGATGTATAATGACAAGAGATGCTTTTGTTCAAAAAACAAATGAATGATACAAGATGGCCGCCAACAAAAACAGACCACTAACAGTAGGTACGTGAAGGTAGCAAAGCAATTTGCACTAGCATCAATACATTAATTCACACTTGAATGAGAAACACGGCAGATTGTCTCGACGTAGATAAAGATTAACTTTCCCGTAAGTAATAAAGCTTTGAGATTAATTTTTGCAATATCGCTCGATCAGTGCAGAGGTGATGTCGTTTCTGCGAAATTGGTATTGCGTTCTCTGAAATGATCGTCTTGAGTAGGGTTTCCTTATGTTCATTAGTAGGTAGGTAGGTAGTATGATCTAGTTCAGTGCCGATTATTATTATAGCGGGAACATGTAACTTGTCATATTCTGTCGCCAATACACTCCACTCAGTTCAGAATAAAATATTCCGACTAATATTATAAACGCGAAAGTTTCTAAGTATGGATGAATGGATGGATCTTGTTACTCTTTCACGTACTGAATAGATTTTAATGAAACTTTACAATAATAATAGATAGCTTTTACATCAGAATAGCACATAGGCTACAATTTATAAAGATATTGCGTGAATTGCTCGAAATACTAATCCTGCGCAGACGAAGTCGCGGGAACCAACTAGTAACTACAAAATTTTGGTAATTTTTCGCCAAAAAACTGACCCCAAAGTGAAACTTTGAAGAACAGAACAATTTTTCCGTGTCCTCCACTATTTTCTACTCCCTTGTCTGAAGATTATGGCCTCCATTAGCGACAAAGGGCAGGTGTTGCGAGTGTGGCGTAAGCTTTATTAATCTCTTCTGAGCAGTGGCTTCGCACTTTTGTGGATTCAACGTCGACGGACAAAGCTTTAGTAATCTCGGAGACGTGATATTAAATGTGTCGAGAAAATACGATTATTTAAGTACCTAGTCCTAGGTATAAGTAGAAAATGTTGTAAATACCTATAAGTATACCTATACCTATCTAGATAGTATAAGTAGATAGGCCTTCCCCGGTTGTCGGGAGAGACCCGAGCCCAGCAGTGGGACATAAAAACCGTTGAAGGCATAGGTAGATATATATTTTTTTCCAACGCTTTTTTCTTTTAAACGGTCGATCGATCAGTATTTTTGTCAGTGCAATTGAAGCTTAGTCATGTCTATGCAAGTAAAGCTGCAAAAAACAACCAGTTTTAAGCTTCTAATGTTATCACAAAACTGCTGCCTGAGATCTTAATAAGGCCTGAGACCTGCCTTTTGCATCATCCATGCGATTAATAAAGACGTCACTTGAACCAAAAACATTACACAGTGGTTGCTATAAAACTGTAATTAAACGAACCAAACATTGCTTTTATGCACCAACGATTTTATTACACGGGCCAGTTTGTTTAAAATGAGGTAAATTCTTGGATTGAATGCGGAATGGAATAATAACGCCTATCCACAAACTATATCGTGTACGAAACATCATCTTGGCAAGCGATAATGTTGTGTTGATAAGACTACGGTGAATAAATAGGTTTTGTAAAATACTAGCTGTGCCCCCGGTTTCACCCGCGTTAAGAATTGCAACGTAATTCGTGATAGAATAAGGTGGTTTAATAGTTAATAGGTTTATGTACTTATCAGAGTCAATTTATGAGATAACTCACATATAGGAACCTGCTTAAATAGATCTTTTAATACTTTTGTGCATAAATACAGGAATGTCCCCTGCATTTTGTTAATATAACATACCTACATTTAATCGTAAATAAATATACCAACTTAAGCAGCTGAGGGAAGATCCCTATGAAACGAATGCTATTATTTCCGCTGGCTGACGGAAAACAAAAATAAATATAAGAGTAGGTAAGGAATAAAAGAAAAGCTGAAGTGGGACGAGCATCCGGGAATAGGCAAGAACGGGCAAGAGGTGGCGAGAGGCGGCAAGAGG
>DWQK01000942.1:0-17657 GCA_018231225.1 Noctuana stator
GAGATTAGCGCGTTCAAACAAACAAACTCTTCAGCTTTATATATTAGTTTAGATAATTATAAACCACCGACTTCAAAATTGTCGCGCAGTTACCTATGAGAAATTTTAAGACTGATATATATGGTTTTCTCTTGGATACCATCGTCAGAACAAGGATTATATTGTTAGAATGGGATCAAATTGACATAGGACCAGACTGTTTTTTTTTTATGTTTGTTACTTCATAACTTTCGACTGGGTGAACGGATTTTGATGAATCTCGTTTTATTTGTAAACTGATGCTTTCCGTTCTCTATTTCGTCACACAACCCAACCGAAACGCAAATACCTGCTTCACGGCGGGTTATGAGGGCAGCGGTGGTACCTCCCCGGGCAAACTGTCAGCTCGACCACCTACAAAAACTACTCAATTTATGTCTCTGCCCCACTTGGAATCTGAAACATGACCCTTTAAAATCAGATCAGTACGGTAACTACTTTTTTTTTATTGCTAACATTAAACAGTCATTATACTTCTAAAATATGAACTTTACTAGTGAATAACAACATAATTTTCCATATTAAAATACTTTACTTCTGAAAGCGGGAATGCCCGCAGCTTGCCTACGTAAAACGCGTAGAGTAGCACAGATTAAAAATATCCGGCTCTATTATAGTAGGTGTGGCGCCGGACTTTGCACCGTGGACTATTTAGGTGGGTTTAAATTAATTTTGTGTGCCGGCGCTGTGGTGGAAGATGATGCGTTACCTGTCTATAATAGGACGACCACAGACAATTTTACTGGATATATTTTTAGTCTGTGATTGTAAGTGCAATGGCGGGAAACGATTTATACACTGTATCAATGAAATTGAAGTTTTAATATGTATTTACGATAGTTGTAGGTATTTAAAATAATAATAATAAATTGAAGCAAGAGAAATGACGGGGCTTAGAGCTGTCCTTTACAGCTTAGCCTCTTACAGTTGGTAGGGTACCATGCTGTAAATATTTGGCCTTCGACAACCTGTACTTTTGCCATACTAAAAAAACATGAGAAGATTTTTGCATATGACAATGACATTGGTTACTTAATTTAAATTAAAAAAACACCGTTATCCCATTATACAAACCTGTTAACACCACGCGGTAGTTTCGTGCGATTCGTGTTATTTCGACAATAACAACATATTCTTCGAAGTTGTGGCCTTGTGGCAACAGTTTCCGCTATTTTATTCGTGTTAGGCCAAAGTCCAATAAAAGGGCTTGATTGCGCAGATTTTATTTCGAGTATTTCGTGTGTTACAGTTATTTTTGTTTAAAATTTTTACACCGACCACCCAGATTGGATTTTAAAGCTAATGTTCGTCAAAACGGAAATATTTATACGTCATTTTATCCGTGATTAAAGTACAATGAATTAATAAGAACGGTTCTCGGAACTCTTCCAGAGAAACCCTGAGGTAATAATCAACAACAAGGAAACGAAACGTAGATAAAGGTGTACTTAATATTTCATATAAACATCAATAAAAATTTAAACGATAATAAGTCATAAAAGTGCAGTGCCGCGTCAGCGCCAGGGAAAAAATTACAAGGAAATATTAAGTTAAAAAATTGCAAGGTAATACCTATTAATATTGATGAAATAGGTACTTCAAGAAAAAAATAGTATTGGAAAAGTATAGTTAGTTGATGGAAGTAAAGCGATATCATATATTTTTTAAAAATATTAATCTATTTAGGGCGTTTTAAAAATGCAGGGAACTTAAAATGTTCCAAAGCGTAATTGACATAAAAAGTTATTCCAGCTTCTAAAATGTTCCAAAGCAGAACTTTCTAGAACTCTAGACTATAATAAATGAGTGCACGAGTCACGTACGCTAACATAACATTGTATTCTAATTGGACATGTAATTTGGATATCAGCTGCGTAGAATGTAGAAAACTGGGTGATTAACATCCATGGGTGATTTACCTGACAATTATGTACCAGAATGAGCTGAACACAGATATACCCGTACCAACACACAGGCTGACTGATAGTACAAAACGCCCGTCTGAATATGCTGATTTGTCTGATCATGGTCATGTTAATTTTATTAATACTCTTTTAAGAGGAGATGCGGTCACCATTTCTCCATACACATGTCGTCATTTCTCTATACAAACATTGTCCCCTGGTCCCCTTGTCATACAAACATTCCTCCCTGGATAACGACATATAAGGCAATTTTTTCCTATAAAATTTATATCTATGACGTATATTTTTTATGTGGAAGGGGTTAGGTAAGTAGAACTTGAGACACGTCAATCTAGATCGTTTGTGTCTATAACGAAGGTTGCAGCTTCCCCTCCCAGCCTTGCAGCCTTGATCAAGGCTAGAATTTCAGTGATAGTGAGCTATTTGGCTTCCTCTGGATGCAACTGATGCTTTCCCAGGTGAATTCTGCATTTGTGCAGAGCTCCACACCACAGTAAAAGATGGAGATGCATCTCCGCATAGCATTAGTGCTTTTGTTAATATTATTGACGATTAAGAAGCATGATTGCAAGAATCAGTAGGTTGAGCTCTCGAATAAAGTACCAACTAACGGACAAACTACATACACATTGAAAAGGTTAGAGTCAAATAGACTAAACCGGTTATAAGACTTAGTAATCCACTTGCCAGAAGTGCTAAAGATTCTAGATTGAAGGCGTGTCCTGACCGACGTATTAACACTTTACGTAGAGACGTAGACCGTATACATTTTAACGCAGTGTTATTGAGAATACATATATGTGCATGCCTACAATCGGGGAACGGCTGGAGCGTACGTACGATAATAACTGTGGCCGACGGTTAACGTATCCTCCGTGAAATTTGTTACTAGCGGTCACCCATCTAAGTACTGACCGCGGCTGTGGTTGCTTAACAGAGTGCTATGCCACAATAAACTTCCAGCGAAAATTCCGACCTCAGTATATTTGCCGGATCCACACTGTGATCGACTTCATTTATCTATACTAATATATAAAGCTAAAGAGTTTGTTTGTTTGAACGCGCTAACCTCTACTACAAGTCAGATTTCAAAAATTCTTTTTGTGTATGATAGCTACGTTCATGACGAAGGTATCTTGGCTATCAAGCATTACGTTAAAATTCTTAACGCGGGTGAAACCGCGTGGCACAGCTAGTATTTTATACTAAGCCTTAATAAGTCAGTTCTATCGTATCACTTGCATCCGTGGTCAGAAACCAGAATATGACATACACATTAGCACATTTTATTGAATTTGAATTAAATCTCTCGTCGAGGCGGCCACTTGGCCGAATTAGCAGATCTCCTTACTAATAACATATCTAAACACACATTTTTATTAAATCTGGCTCGATTTGGTATTAGTTGCATTAATAAGCTTATGACGTCAATGCTAAACAGTAATTTTCACTTATGGAGGTGTAGAATTACTTCTTGACTTCAAAAATACGATATATTTTTGTGATTTAAATATTTTGCAGTCAACATCATCATAAATTCATCACAGTCGCAATCCTGGGTAAGGGTTTCTTCTCAAATAAGAGAAACATTTAGGCCATACTCAACTACACTGGCCAAGGGTTGGTGAATTTCATATGCCTTTGGAGAGCTCTCACAATGTTTTATCACAATGTTTTCCTTAACCGAGCTAATGACATTTCTGCGTCATTGGTGCGTGTCAGTGAGATTTGAACCCGGTCCTCTCGAATAAGAAGCTAAATTTAACGACTGGGCTATCAACGATGTTGATACTACAGCGATGTTGCATTGTGGAAGATAAATAAGTGTATCAGTTTCATGAATTTAAAAAATTAAAAAAAAATCAAAATTAAATTATTAGTCTGTCAAATTCATAATTGATTGAATATTCTTTTATTTTGTGTAAAAAAGAAAACTTTATCAGAAAAAGTCTAAATCTAGAATTGGTATCAAGACGAAACGCTTATTTCATGTTCTTAGTTTCAACAACTTAAGAGGCAAATATGTAGGTTATAAATATGTTAATTAACATAATATGTTAATTTACTAATATTTAGAATTTCGTCGGTCATCGAAAGTCATCAACCTTTATTCCTGTGATATTAACGAAATGTAATTATGATAGAGGACCGATCACGAGCCACACAAATGCTTTTCACGTTGGTTAGTAACTGAGATATCTTCAACCTCGTTAAGATTACGTATAAATTAAGTAGAATTTAATTAACAGTATACCTATATTAGCGTTAGACAATATCTAATTACGTAGATATTGTCTAATGACGATTATAGTAAAAGAAATGGATTTGGAAGTATTTAATAGTTAGGCATTATTGAACACAAAAACTATTATAAGTACCTATCTGGACAGAAATATGTACTAAATACCATCTGCATTTTTCACTTTTATCACCTTTCAGACGAGAAACGTAAATGACATAATTCTGTAGGTATCTTAGGTTAACCAATGAAATATCAATCGTATTTCAGTGGAGATTAATTTATGTACAATTAATTTAAAATCAGTTTAAATTGTAACTACTCGTACGTAACTATTCAATTGAGTAATTCAGTTTTTTCAAATCGACTTAGAATGTGAGTAACATCAAAACTCTGATTCATACAATCAATTGTTATAGCATTCTTTATTATTTATTATATTCTGAAAATGCAAAACGAAATACTTCATAATTCTTAGATCATAAACCAACAATGTTGTTATAAACACTGTTATCTACAGAAGCGGACCTTCTAAAAGGACTTGCACCTTATCAGTTATCTGCAGAAAGTGATATTTGGTTCTGACGTCACGGTCACGACTACGCGTCGTGGCAACTGCGTGGGCTGTTCCGGCCATCTTGGTGACAGATAAAACTAAATTGTGGTGAAATTGCAGTTAAAGCTTAACATGAATAAATTTAAAGTGTGCAGTCAACAATATTTTTATAAAATGTCATTTAACAAGTAATAATTACAAAAACTATAATATGCAGAGTCAAAAGTTGGTCGACTCCACATTGCTTTATTGTTTTAAAAAGCAAATATGTTTTGAAAAGATGGTAATTTTTGCTTGCTTAGTAGATATCATAGATAACAAAGAAATGAGAAGAAATCACAAAAAAAAAAATATGTTACTATGTACTTGGAGTCTCAAACAAACAACTTAGTGCGAAGAGTTTAAAATAAAATGCCATCCTAGACTTTGTTATAGATAAACTAACATTTAAAAATTTTGTGAGTTTAGTTGGCGTCAAAATGTAAATAATAATGTAAATTCTTATGTAAAATGTTATTTAAATGTGTTTCATATTTAAGACTTGTGTACAAGAATTATTGAATAAAACAAAATCTATAAAAGAAAATAAGCAAAAAGCGAACTGATTTACGTATTTAAAGCTAAGTTTAACCTTCTGCTAGTAGCTTTTATCAAAGAATAACTTTCTACTGTAAGTAACGTAAATATTTGCGTCGCAATGCAACAGGAAATGTGGCGTTTCGTTACATTTTAAGTAGCTCTGCAAAAACCAGCAAACAAACTTATGCAACCTGAATACTCACGGAACACACCCACCGCTGAGCTGTAGAAGGCTTTACCGCCGAAACTAGTTTGGTGGCTTCCGGTGTCAGGTGAAATAAAAGCACAAGCACGCAGTATCTCTAATGCAATATTAAAATTGGGAAAATAAATTAGCTGATGTCAATCACCATTTTCCGTGACATTGAAAATATAAGTGTATTGAAAACTGCTTGGTAACTCTACTTTTACTGATCTGTTTAATTCTTTATTTTATGTAGAGCAGAAATTTTCGTAAAAATCACCATGCACTTTTTCGTTAAAATTATTGTTTTTTTTCTCTACATAATTTTCACGCATCAGGTAGGTAATATATGGTAGAGATTACTAGTATGTTGCAGTTATTATTAGTATTATTTAAAAAAATGTAACATTGTTATTATTTAAAGTTTTAAATGATGTTCAGAATTATTCATACATCTTCTATAATACAAATTATTGCATTGCATATTTAAGTTAATGCTTTTTCTATGAAAAATCAGTTTTAGTTAAATGTAGAGACAAAAAAATTTCAAAATAAAATGCTCGATTATTTCGAAGAATCTTTTTTGTAGAATGAAAGTCCTTTTTTTAAGGTATTTTTAGAAGTGCCATTTTTTTAAACATTATTGTTCCTAAATATATTATATAGTATTGATTTTCGTATTTTTTTATTATAATAAATTCTTTTTATACATAGATCTAATCTATAACTTTAATTGTAACAATAGTTAGTACTTATTTCCAAAAACAAATATCCAATTGTAAAACTAAATAAAACGGCTTCATAGTCAAAACGTTAAAGCTTTGAGATATCACGTAAGAGATAACTGAATCGTTGTAAGCAATTCTTATCAGAGGTGAGGCGCGGCGAGTGCGGCGGCGCGCGCTGCCGACAGTCGCCCGCCGGCCTCCTACCCAGGGGACCCGTGGTCCAGTCCCGACCATCATCGACCACACCACCCTTCCAATACCTAGTATCTACGGTGTGCTTTTAAGTCAATAGTGTATTCAGTGAAGTGCGTGCAAAAGTGAAGTGAAATAAAACAATAAACGTATAAATCAAATCTCAATATATTTTTTAAGCTTATCAACCGCTAAACAGTAACATATTCTTACAACTAGCAACTACTTAAGTAGTCAGATAGGACAGTCTTAGATGAGTACTACAACTAGGTAACGATCATGAGATCTGGATCACAGTCGAGTTGCGCTCACTGGGCGGCCGCAACGGTGGATTGCAGGGGGATGGCGAGAGGCGGGGAGGGGAGCAGCCTGAGGACGGGAGCCGGCGGGATCCTTTCCTTGGCGTGTCTCTTGACGTGCTTGGCGAGGTGGTCGGAGCGCATGAAGCGGCGGTTGCACACGCGGCACCCGAACTTCTTTTCACCAGTATGCGTTCTCCTATGCCGCGACAGCTCGTCGGATCGGGAGAATCTTCGCTCGCAGCCGGGCCACGCACACCTGAACGGTCGCTCACCGGTGTGGGTGCGGGCGTGCGCTTTCAAGTGAGACGATTTGAAGTAATTCTTTCCACAGCCCGGATACGAGCACTCGTAGAGCCGTCTCCGGGCGGCGGGCGCGGGAGATACCAGCCACAGGGCGGTAGTAGGAAGTAAGGTGCCGGGAACTAGAACTGCGGGCGTCGGCCGCGGGGCCAGGGGCACCCAGCCTGGTGTCGCGGCCGCAGTAGGGACTTGTGGCACACGCTGCTCGTCATTTTGTTTAGGTTGGATTTCCGCGTGAGGGGAGGGCACGCGCGCCTCCTCAACTCTCGCAGGCGGAGACGGCGGCATGGCGGGCGGAGAAGGCGGCGCAAGCGGGGGACTTTGGGCCTGACTCGCGATATATTTTGCTTGTGAGTATGAGTGACCGCGATTCATTTTGAATTTGAGTGTCTTGAGGATGTTCATGTCGGCGGGTGGGGGCGGCGGAAGGGGCTCGGGGCTGCACGTGCCGTCCTTGTGAGCGCGCATGATGACCGAGGGCCGGCCGCAGGGCTCCGGCGGCGGCGTGGCCAGCAGCAGTCGCGCCAGCTCGCAGCGTGCCCGCTTGCCGCACTCGTCCTCTCCCTCAGAGTCGGAGGGCTGAGGAGTCACCAGGCCGGCGGGCGGCGACTCCCTGGCTCGCTTCACTGCAGCCTTTTTTAAAGGCAACTCGACCTGCGAGACAAAGACGGACGCACGTAAGTGAACGGTCGTCGGTTCGGCGGAACACGCGCGCGATGCGTGCTCGCGCGCTGCGCTCCCACCGTCATACTTTCGATTGCACAAGGCGCAATTTTTTTTAACACAAGAGTGCATTGCAATATTTTTTTTCAGAGAATAAAAGTTTGCCAAATTCGAAATTTCGTCGACACTCACTTTTACATCCATCAACGGCGGCGTTGACGGCGGCGAGAGGGGTCCGCAAACTTCGAGGAGAGTAGACATGGTTACGCCGGGATCATTCAACGACAAAAAACTTTCTTTTTAATTCACAAAACTTAAAGTCTCGCTGCGCGCTTCGCCTCCGAAAAGCCGTGTAGTCAGTTCGGCGAGCGGCAAACGAATAAACCTTCTCGGCAGCACTCGAGGTACGAGGCGCGAGCGGTTGCGAAGAGTGCGGGGCGGGCAGCCAATGAGCGCGAACGGCGCGGCCGCAGCGACCAATGGCAACGCGATGATCACGCAGGCAACGCGTGCCGGCGCGTGCCGTTCACGTGCACACCGAGTGACGGCGGGCGAGGTCGCGGCGTGACGTCACCGGCGCGCCCCCGCATGACGTCGCGAGGGGCGCGGGCAGCGGCGCAAGGTCGCCTGCACGCCGCAGCACCCCGCAGCGCCGCCACTGCCGCGCGCCCGCCCGACCTGCACCGCCCGACACTGCAATTTTGACAGGTGTCGACGACCTCCAGCCGTGTTTGATTAGAAAATTAAGCGGCAGCAACAGAAAACCTTCAAAATGATCGCCTAGTTCCAGTAAATCGGGAAGGTGACAATTACTCACGCGAGTAATCGGATAAACATTGTAGGCATAACAATAAAAGCGACTTATCAGGAAGCATGTACCTACTGGTACGTAAAAATGAATATTCTAGATAATTGTAAGATATCGGTTATCTCGGCCGCCGTAATCGGATACACGTGAAGTTATTCTCACAGATGTATTAAAGTGCGAGTCGTTACGAACTCTACAATATAATGTCAACACCATTTTACTTATTACTGACATTATATTCATAAAATTAAAATCATATCTACATAAACAAAAAATAAAACACAGATAGCGCACTGTTCCCACGGCTATCTTATCAGCGGGTCAGAATTGATAACACTGAAGGTACTTCCCTAAAGCATGCAATATTTTTACTATTTTTTTTTATAATAATACACAAAACTTAAAAAAAGATTTTTTCATGCATACATTAAGTTATCGGCAATGACTCTACCTATTATTATTTTGAAGTATTCAAATTATGCAGAGTAGAGTTCATTTATTTCGCTCTACATTATAGATTCACATAATTTCCCGGTGTGTAGAGTCACTGTAAATATAAATAACGCTTTACACTTACAGCCCACATAGTAATTATTTGTATAATGGGTCATAAAGCCCAAGAAAATCACACGAACGACCGGGAACTGAAATCTAAATTTATAATTAGGACCCTTCGAATGGCGAACATTTTATTATAACTAGATACTATACATTAAAACTCTGATGGTAGAGACCTTGGAGGGTGTTTTCTTTGTCTCACGTAGGCATCCGATAAGAAATCGGAAAATCCTTCCGAAATT
The DNA here is from genome assembly GCA_018231225.1 of Noctuana stator. Lineage (NCBI taxonomy): Eukaryota > Metazoa > Arthropoda > Insecta > Lepidoptera > Hesperiidae > Noctuana > Noctuana stator. Next base: position 9,316 of record DWQK01000942.1, read on the forward strand.
CTACCCATAAGGGGTTGAAAAACGGAGGCAAAATTTGTATGGGACAATGTGATTCTTAAATCTAAATCTACTATTATAAACGCGAAAGTTTGTAAGTATGGATGGATGGATGTTTGTTACTCTTACACGTAAAAACTACTGGATGGATTTTAATGAAACTTTACAATAATATAGCTTATACATCAGAATAACACATAAGCTACAATTTATAAAGATATGTGAGTTGCTCGATGTACTAATCCTGCGCAGACGAAGCCAGTAATACTATAGAGCCGTGGAACGTTCGGAATGTTGCGACCGTCACGGCAACAGGCGACGGGCGGCTTCGGACTAGCACGGCACCGTTACGAAACGTGTGTTGTGACGATGCGGGAAAGTGACTCGCAGACACGCGGTCGGCGAGTGATCGGAACGGTGCAATGAATACACTTACAGCGGCGTGTAGAAAATATATTTGGGAGTTTACTTTTTCATATTGTTATAAGCATTGTAACTTGGATTTTGTGAGGGCAAATAAATGAGTTTTTAGTACTATTATTTAAGGCTCGTAGTATGAAAAAAATATGAGGAGCGAATCTCTAAATCGTGTCTAACGGTAACGCTTAGAGTAACTTTCTACCACGCGACGTCTCTTGAGCACTATTAGTATAATTATATTTAACACTTTATTATACAGAAAGCAAATTATTATATAAAAGGCGGGGTTAGTGCTGAATTGGTTTAAAGACATTTTAGCCAATATAATTGGCTACCAGCCAACTTAGTAGTAGCTCTTTGAAAACTTCGAATCACATCCTTTTGACCGACTTACGAGTACTTACTGATCAAACAACGCTAACTACTTCGTAGTTGTAAAGTTTGAATGCGCTAATCTCTAGAACTACAAGTCGGATTTTAAAAAATCTTTTTGATATAATAGCTACATTCATGAGGAAAGTTATAGGCTATCAAGCATTACGGTTACTATTCTAGACGCGGGTGAAACCGCGTGGCACAGCTAGTAGTAGTATAGATGTGACACTATTGATTTATTTGACGTTCATCGTATGTATACAAATACCTTATCTATACTAATAAGAGTTTGTTTCTTTGTTTGAACGCGTTAATCTCAGGAACTACTGGACCGATTTTAAAAATTCTTTTTGAATATAATAGCTACATTTATGAGGAAGGTTATAGGTTTTTCTTGGTGATGAATAAAACTGTTTTTATTTATATATTTATTATTTATTTTACCCACATCTCACAAAGTATCCATTGGTAGATCCCTCTTTGAAGTCGCGTAAAAATAAAAGTTAGAAGCGCTTTCATCTTATCGCATGCGCTACAAACGTTGGCAGCGTGCCGCGTGTTGTAGCAGCTGTTTGTGTGTGTGACGTGTGTGTGCGGGGAACACTGGCTCCGGGCTCGTATCGTGACACGTCACGTTCGGTGATCGGTGACGGCGGTGACTCAACTGGCTTCGTTGCGAAAAACGTTCGTTTGTTCTGTGGCAAAAGTTTTGTTAGGAATTAATGTTGTTTTAATTATGTTTGGTTATTTTTTTTTACTTTTCAAACGACTTAAAAAAGGAGGTCTGTGTTGTTTATATTAAATTTTATATGTACCCTCAAGTAGTGCGAAATATTTACGTAGGTAGTTAATAGGTTGTTATTTCTCTTTATGTCAATATTTTTATTCTCTTGAGAAAATAAAGTTTCAAACCTATTTTTTTATGTTTGTTACCTGATAACTTTGGGCTGGGTAAACCGATTGTGATGATTCTTTTTTTATTTGAAAGCTGGCGTTTCCCGTTTGGTCTCTTTTCAATTTAGTCCAATTCTGACAACAGCATCTATGAGAGAACTTATGAGCCTCTGCATTATGTGCGCGATAATTTTGAAGTAGGTTTTTTTTATCTTAAGACATTTTGAAGATTTGGGAATTGCAAAAGTTGGCCATTGGCGTATAAAGTGAGGTTGCCGGGAGGGTCATGTCCACCCCATAATTTTTTCTGTGTTCAACGGTGAATGATCACATACGTACAAGATGTCCGTATGCCTGTTAGCCATTCAACTACATGATAGAGAATTGTTTTGAGGAAAAATACTGAAAATACATAAATTCATTCAGTACTTTTCCATTCAAGCACACTCAACGAGATAAACACTTGTAGGTACTTCAGTGCATATCTTTAGGAGCTCTCTTCGTCTTTACGCTAATCACTGCTCCCATCAAAATAATATAGAGACAATGAATGATAAGATTGATATAGATAGAGTATGTGGAAACTAAGATTCCTTGTGTTGTGGGTGCCATGGACACACACAAAGACAATTACACAAACACCCAGACCGAGGACAGAAATTAAAATTTATCAATTCAATTTCTGCCCTGCCAGTAACGGAACCCAGGACCTGGGTTAACCACTACTACACCACACGGTTCGTTTTTAAACCTTGTAATGTAATAAAAATATTTTAAAGCTGAACACGACTATTTCTCTACAAAATACCTAATACCTACCTAATACAGGCAAATACCAACATTATTGAATGAAATAGAAATTAAATGCAAAGTTGAAAAGACTTTTGTAAACAATTTAAAATGTTTGCATATCAAACTATCAAGTAAACATAGTGGGCGAAAATTACTACTGCGTGGGATCGTGAAGTTGCAAATAATGTGAATCATAGAAGAAATGGCCGAGTTCAATGACCTTCCGATTACAATGACAGTAGGCAGGTAATACCTAGGACCGTTCTAATAGTTTTCCGTAGTACTTACTACGTAGAATAGTTGGATTTTAAATATGTTACCTACACATTACCTTGACATCACGTTTATTAATACATTATGCGCATTTAATTACTCAGTAAGCAGTAGAGGTTCTGACTACCTACTACTCTAAACACATAAACATTTTCTTTAAAGGTAAAATGAGCATAGTAACGCCATCTGTATGGTAGTTCTATGTTCTAAAACTTCATTAGTATCAGCGCCATCTATGATTGTAGGTGTAACTATTTCATATAATAATATGAAACAAGTTGCAAGCATCAAAGGTGTATGTGGAATGAAGTATTTTCCTACTGTACATGTAGATGGCGCTTCATGAGGCAATTTAATAACAATATAATTATTATGAATAATTTTTGATTGAAGAGTGGCAGAATGAGCGGGAAAAGTTATAGGATATTGGTAAGATGTTTCTGCTATTCAATATTTTTCATTGTCTTAGATTTATTTACGTACGAAAATCTTAATAGCAATCTCATGTTAATTAATAACAGTATGACATGTAAAGAAAATAATATGTACTATCAAAAATTGAATTCACCCTAAATTATTTTTATATTATACTAAAATATGAGTTAGCAAGTTACAAAGTAGGTACCTATATTTTATCACGATGTGCTTATGCAAATCCCGAACAAATCCCGAATAAAGTTTGCCGACTTTAGGAATATCCAACCTGACAGCGCGATGAGAGCGCGACGTGTTCGCCGGGTCACACCAGTATTGCAAACATTTACAAAAATGGACGTGGAAAAAGTGGAGAAATTTATAGAAATTATTTGAGGGATTACTTGAATCATTAACTATATGAAACGGAAGTAGCACATATAACATGTTGCATGTCTGAATCGCTCGAAAACTTCTTTCGAAATGCTTAAGAAATTCTCGGGGGTCGGCTGACGCGATGCTAGCGGGATTATCCGGCAGTGTGGCATCCAGTCGCGTCGCCATTCCGCCCTTTCAGCTGTGATCAAAGCTTTAGGGGGCAGCAGGAAAACCATCCAGAGCTTCACATAACAATCCATGCAGGAAGTTGTCGACATTTCAATTTAATTTTTATCCTTAGGTACAACATAACTTAGGCACCTATTCTTGTAGCCTCATAACGTAAGGGTGTGGGAGTGTTGTAAAAAATATAGTGACACATCGATACCGCAGGACAATATTATTATTAAATACCGGAATCAGGAAGGTAGACAATACACAAATACGGCGAAATACGTTTTTACGTTAGTTACTACTAATGTAAAAATATATTATTATTTTACTGTAATTACTCGGCTAGTTGCTAGCTCTATCTAGTAGTAGGTACTAATCTATACTAATATATAAAGCTGAAGAGTTTGTTTGTTTGTTTGAACGCGCTAATCTCTGGAACTACAAGTTGGATTTGAAAAATTATTTTTGTGTCTTATAGCTACTTTAATGAGGATGGTTATAGGCTATCAAACATTGTGATACTATTCTTAACGCGAGTGAAACCGCGTGGCAAAGTTAGTACACTATAATTATGTAAAGTAAAATACGGACCTCACGAATGTGCTTTTGGATTCCAACGACACCATAATTCCTCAGCACAAACCACAGCTTGAGGGCCCTGAAGCGACGACTCAGGGGAATCTGCCAGTGCTAGAAATATACAACACATACAAATACTTAAAATAGATTTAAACAAATACACAGAAGTTTCGTGTCTTTAGAGTTCCGTGGCGGAACTTCTAAAAGCTTAAGTGAAATAAAAAAGGAACCGTAAAGAAAATAAATAATAAAATATAGGACCGGAGAAAAACGAACACACGCAGTATGTATGCTCCGTCTTCTTTATATCTGCACGGTTATTACTGTTTTATCCAAATTTTTAAATATACATTATAAGCAATCACCATCACCTTTAAATCCATCACCAACTAATATAACAACAAAAGAATTTGAATAAATTCCTTTTTGAAACTCTCCCGTAACAAAAACGGATTAAATTTTCTAATTAGTCAGGTTGGGGTAAGAATTTGAAAAATAAAGTGTTAATTTACAAACTGACGAATTACATTACAATCTAACAGTTTTTGTAATGTAATAAAGATTAATTGAATATAATAAGAAATTTTATTTTTTATTAAAGTATTGAATTCTTAAATAATAAATAAAATTTAAATATCAATTTTAAAATTATTTTACAGTTGTCAATTTGTAATGTTAGTTACAATAACATATTTAAGCAATCATCACCATAAATAGATCCACCACCATTAAATATATATGCACATACTAAAAACTCTTTTTTGTCTGGGTTTTCCAACTGAATGTCGTCACCGCAACCTGGCGACATGTTATCGTATCCATGCAGTTGTCTATCATCTTCATCACTGTAGAAGCCATCTTCACTCGATACATCACCATTCTTCACTTTGCCGTTGATGTGTTTATAATTACCGTTTATATGTTGGTGACCACCATTGGTATCGGCGTAACCGTTCTTTTTAGTAATTTCTGTCTCTTCCTTTAAATCATTTTGAGATGGTATGTCTGACTTCAGGTTACCTATCTATATAGTTTAATAGATAAAATAATAATACATAAGTTTATTAAAATAAAAGAGAATAAATAAATAAGTAATAAATAATTTAAATGAGAAAATGTAAATATTAAGTAGTAGTAAACGATTTAAATTTATAAAAAAACACAGCAAAATTTAAGTTTATTTCTAGTTTTAAATTTTATTGAAAATAAATTGTTCCTTATTCTACACTTACCATATAATCAATTGCTTTTCCTGAAATAAAAAAAAAGATTAATTTTAAATGTAATAAGGAATTTTATATAATTTAATTTCCAATTATTGTTGTATTACGGGATAATAAATGAAATTTAAAAATCAATTTTAAAATTAAGTTACATTTATCAATTTTATCACAAAACTGTAACGTAAAAAACAATTTAACGTTTAAAATTAAAATGAAGTTACCTGAATTTTCATGACGTAAATATATTGGGTTCACGTTAAAGGTCCTGTGCAGAGCAGTACTGTCTTTGACCCTGTAATTCACAATAAATGTTAAAAAAAGCATACATTGGTTACCTACACCATAGACTAACTAAAATAAAAGGATAGAATATCAGTGAAACGCAACATACGACACGGGTTGGCCACTAACCCGTATCTCCACTAATTCGCGTTGGAGCTTGGATTATGTTCCAAGTCTTCCCCGGTTGTGGGGAGAGACCCGTGCCCAGTAGTGGGACATAGAAAGGGTTGAAAGCATTCTCTTCAATTTGTTTTGCATAGATTAAAATCAATATGTTTTGAAATACGTACATTAAGTATGGCATATAAAAATTTTTTTCTCATTTATTTTAATTACCGTTTCTAATAATTATATTAAAAAATTAATTAAAAATTAAAATAAGGGAAAAATATTATTTATTAAAATATATGGTTTTTCGTCTAATGAATGAAGGATTATTTCTTACCACATCGCAGTACAGTCAAAGTTGATCATCAACCACTTGGAAGGATTGAACGCAAAGGAATCCGCCAACTCAACGCCGTCGAGCCAATGTCTGTTAATTATTAAATCATTATTAAGTTTAATTATTTATTAAAATAGATCTTTATTCAACAAAACACAAAATAATTTACATCTAAATAAACAATAAAAACTTATTAAATAATAAAAATATTTACAAAATTATAAATAATAATTATAAAAAGAAAATTTCTTCTAATATGCCCGCGTCAGGCAAGGTTCCCAAAACGCTGACGGCGTTTCCGAGCTGTATGGCAATACTCAATCTTTGAGCAAAATAACCGCCACATTATTATTACCTATTTATTATTTATTAAATGCTAAAAATTTATTAAGTGCCGAGAGTTTTTTTCCGCCGGCTTGTTTCTACCGGCCTACTTTAGCCAAAAGGTCGACTAAACCGCGTCTATTTGAACGCGCTAATCTCAGGAACCACTGGACCGATTTGAAAAATTCTTTTAGTGTCAGATAGTCCATTTATTGAGGAAGGCTATAGGTTATCAAGCGTTACTTTACAATTCTTAACACAGGTGAAACTGGGGAGCACATCTAGTGATGAATAAAAATTTTGAGTTTGGGTTTAAATTTAAATTTTGAGTATTATTAAAAGAAACAAGAGTACAGCAGACTAATACCTGAACTCCGGACAGACAAAGGCGCTGCCTGCATATGCAGCATCCACATGCAGCCAGGCGGAGTGTTTCTCACACACCTGGCCGATCTCCCGAAGGTTGTCGAAGGCTACCGAGCCCGTAGTGCCAAGGGTTGCGCATACCTGTAAGCATTGAAATGTTTAAAACTTAAAGTGTATGTACCTATAGGACAGACAAGAGTGAGCCTCTAGAACGAAGCGCGAAGTCGAAGAGAAGCGAGAAGAACAGAGAAACTTCTCTAATATACTTATAATATATAGGGTAGACTTGATGGATTGAACAAGAATAATTATTGCTAAAAAAACAAATTTCAATTGTTTTCTCATGAAGTCCGTTGTCAGAACTAGGCTAAATTGAAATCGCACGGGAAGCACTAGCTTTCAAATAAAAAAAGAATCATCAAAAGTTACTCGTATGCTGAGAGATAAAATTTTACAAATACATTAAAATGATTTCAATAAAGTTGCAACACTTTCGCTAATAGATGGCGCTACATGTCATTGATATTATTTTAATCGTTCGAATTGCGACCCGTAAGCGACCACTAGTTATTATGATAGACTCATTTTAAATTAGCAGGTATGCTTAAAATGATTTAAAAAAAATTGTAATAGTTGCGCCACTTCCGCCAATAGATGGCGCTACATGTCATTGAAATTATTTTAATCGGTCGAATTTGGACCCTTTAGTTATTATTATAAGGTAATTTTAAGTTAGTTGGTATGCTTAAAATGATTTAAATAAAACTGTAATAGTTGCGACACCTCCGCTAATAGATGGCGCTACATGTTATTGAAATTATTTTAATCGGTCGAATAACGACTCTTTAGTAATTATTATAAGCTCATTTTAAGTTAGTATGGGTATCATTATTATTAGCGCGCAAAAAACTAGGTATAACATAAGATTGCACGCGACACGACGTATATGATATTGAGTTAAATTCCATTAGTTGCATCGACAGCGTGATCGCTTCTTATAATGAATGTATTATAAGGTGAATAATTAGTCTTGCACTTTCTTTAACACGCTCTGTATATTAAAAACATTATATCCCTTCATATGGTAGATACCTATGTCGATAATATATGATTGACTTTGACAATCAATTTTTTTCCGAGTCTGCTATCACAATCGTATCGTAATTGAGTCGCAATTGTCTGTCACTGGCATCTCAATGAGTTGTCAATTGTTTTCCATTGGTTTTTCAATAACATAAAACTGACATAATGAAAATCATGTAATTCGGTAAGCAAAGACAATTACATAAACTCCCAGACCGGGAACCGAAATCTAATTTCATCATTTAAATTTCTGCCTTGCCTGGAATCGAACCCAGGACCTTTCGAATTGTGGATCGATGGTAATTACTACACCGCACGAGTCG
>DWQK01000943.1:0-17648 GCA_018231225.1 Noctuana stator
AAAAAATTATATTTAAAGTTAAGGTAGAGCGGAAGGTTCGTGCACGTCTGGTGCTGTTAAACCGCGTTACGAGTATCGGACTACTGTTGCCTATGACAACGTCTAAACAACTTTACACCAACACTACCCTGAATATCGTAACCTTTACGCGATAAGGACGTACAATACATGTATAGTGGTGGTTGGAGGGAGACCTTCCAAGGGGTTGTTACCGTATGGCATGCGAATGGCCAAGGCCTGTGCTCATCCAAGAGTAACGTGACCCGTTTTATGTCTGCAATTGCATGAACAGTGCACACCTGTCCCGTTTGGGACGCACTTAGGTGAGGGTTAAACCTATGCCTTCGCCATTACGTGGTGTGAGTTTCCAGGGTGAACATTTTTTCATACAATTACTTTGTATAACATTCTAAATTTAAAAAATGTACAATGTTCTATTGTTTGAACTATTTTTTCAATCAGCTTTTAAAGATAATATTATGTGCTATTATCCTATGATATTTAAGATATTAGAGAAATCTTTGAAAATATTAAATATATAAATATTAATCTTTCAAAATTAGAGAAATTTTGAAAAGAAAACTGCATCTCTGGCCATGTTAAATTAGCAATAACATTGTAATCTCCTTTCTGTTTAACATAACCTAACGGAAATGAACGTAATATAATGACCATTGTACAAATTGTATCGAACGTAGGGCGACACAGCAGAAAAAGAGTAACTAGGTACGCCTATTTAGAAAATTAACAATAAGTTAATTTTGGTATCAGAAGAATAAGATAATATTATGGTTTTTCCTACAACTTATAGTACTACTACATACTTGATTAAATTTCCTTTTATAGTTTTATCTCAGTTATTCTATCAAAGTCGTAACGTCAAGTAACGTAAACATAACGTAAAGTCGTATGCTTATGTACTTTGTATCTACATATTATTATGTTCAATTTAAATTTCTAATACAATTTTTTCTGCAGTTTTGTAAATGATACTAGAAAAGTTTAACACTTCGGTGCTAATGACATTATAATATACAATAGATGTAGGTATCTAAATCGTGATAAACTTCGAAAATTACTAAAATATTTAAGAAATAGTAAACATTGTGATTGATTCATAGAGTTTTGTCCAGTCATTATCTGTGATTGTATCATAATTATAAAAGTAATATACTTGATGTGGAAATATAATTAGGTGATTATGGAGTAAATCCGTGATTAAAAAAAAGCAGGGAAAACAGTTTTGTACAGAAGTAGGTATCGTACCTTGATAAAATACTTCAGTAATTTAATTAGGTACGCTTTAAACTCCAGATCATTCACACTATTCTTATAAATAAAATAAAATTAGTGCAACTAATATTTATCGTACGAGAATTATTTCAAATAAAGATTAATCATTGGTTGTAAAGTCAAGTGGCATATGCAACTCTTCGCATCCGGCACGAGTGTTATTATCCGCATCTCAGAGATGCAGTCGCGGCGTCCGCAGCTCACCGCGGTGCGACTGGTGGCTGCGGCACACAGATGACAGGCACCAACCACTTAGCAGACACAACATAACTCTGATTGCGCGCGCCGTGTGCGGTTGTGGTCACTCGCCCTCAGTTCACTCGTACGATCTCGCGGACTACCACGCGCACCTCAGTATACTGGCACACAGCCAAACGTAAACGCGTTGCTTGCTCCGTAAACCGCGCAATTTCTCTCGATCGTAATTAGTATGTGAATGCGACATTTTTACTTATACTGCACGAAAACTAGTGAAATGTTACGTCGCTTGCTGACTGACTAGTGGAATCTTCGCGTCACCTTGGACGAACTTCATGAGGAACTAATCGCATTAATTTTGCTAAGGTGAGCTGACTGATTTAATAACAGGAATCTAAAAATTTCCCTCCGTATACATAATCGAGTATATAATTTGCAACCTTCACTTTTTTTGAGTTAGAAAAAACATTACTCGATGAGTTAATTCTTGATGTTTATATGTAGATATTTAGAGTGTCAAGAGCAGCGTAGGCCAGGCCTGCTAGATGTCCCACTTATCATAACGACAACGGGTAACCAAGTGAAGGCCATTAGTTAGTGTTATCGTTTTTTATTGCTCTCGCAAATTTTGCGACAACAGGGTTATTTCTGAGGGTTTGCCAATGGGATGATTTGAACTATTAAATACTTAATTTATAGCTCAGTACTTATGGCCAATTATGTACATAAAACTGACTCGAATGAAAGTTTTTTTGAAAGCGATGTACAGTGGACAAACTTGTTACTTTTTATACCTATCCACCTACCCTTGTGTATGGTTATAAGTACAAGTTTTGTACACGTGTTTATTAATATCTTTGTAATCCACAGCTCAATTTATTTTTTAACTCTTTAAAACTACTTATAAGAACAAAGAAAACAAGAAAGATATTTCCGTAGTGATATGGGTGATAAAATTTTGAATAATAATGCGTAATAAGTAGGACGATAATAGATAGTAGAACGAGCTTCATCTGAGGTCAGTGATTTTAAAAGTCTTAGTCTAAATTTAACCTAAACCGTTTTATCAAGTGCTTAATAACATTGTAAGTCCTAGTCGTTTTTATAGCACGCGATGCTAGCAGAAGCAATCCTAAAGGTGTAGTAGAGTTTATCTTTACAGCAATGATCATTCACTCACCGAATACACTGACCCTATTATCTCGGAGTCATGTACGGTAATAAAAAAGTTATTTGACCGCAACAAGAGGGATGAATGGACAATTAGTTTTATAACAGTTCAAGGGAATTACCTCATATTATGGCATTACGCTAAAACAGCAGGATGCGTTGACTTGCTAACAAGAAAACAACTGTTGAATGATTCCGAAGTTATGAGAATATCAAGATATTTATAGGAACTGAATGAGTAGGTACACAACTGTCGCAAAGCAAGAATAATGTTGTGTTAGTTTTAATTTAACAATTAACTGTAGTTATCTCATTATAGCAATTACGATAGATATCATTCTGTTACGCCTGCTTTCTACGACGGCTAAGCGGGTTCCTGATTCAGTATTCAAATTTAAAACCAACTATATACCATTATATATTTAAAACCAACATATAAGTATCTATTTGTATAAATATGGGTATAGGTACAACGATTTTACTGAATTAATTATAATTTTAAATAATGATATACTTTTTCGCTATATTTTACAAATACAGAATAGATATTAAAAATAGCTACCTATTTCTATTAAGTATTTTAAGTAAAAATTATATTTGATACACTTACAACATATCTATACACACATATACATTATATTAGACTGTACCTATCTATAGGTATAGACTATACCTATTCATAAATATGTATATACGTGGATGGCTGAGAATGCTAAGAGGGCGTGTAGTGCGTATGCTAGACTACGTTTCTAAATTAAATAGTATCTATTTAGTGTAATGTAAGTAAATGAAATTTTCTGAAAAATATTTATGCAAATACGATTATCATTGAGAGAGAGTGCAAATGGTTAACTGTTAGTCACTCGTTTTAGTAACGAAAAAAGTGAAACCTGTTTGCACAACGCAACGTATTCTTATAGTCTTAAACATACTTACGCTCAGATTGTTTTCTATACTGAAGCTATTATGTTGTATTGTATCGAGTTAATAATTTTTCGAGTTTAAATATCCATCAGGAATAGTTATTTCCACAATTCTAGAGTGGTAAATACCCATTTCGTTTTAATAACGTACATAGGTCGTATTATATAAAGTCTTAAAAGTCGTGTTGTGTAAAGTGCGATATGACATGTTAAATAAATTCTGTGAATTAGACTCTAAATTTTACATGAAATTACCTACGTAAGTACCTAGGCCTGAATGAATAATGGGCCTTCTTCTTCAGTTTATTTAAATCTTCCGGTTTAATTTATAGGCTACGACCTTGCCTACGACCTACGGTTTACCTACGACATGTCTACGACCTACGACATGCCTACGATCTACTACTACGAAATGTTAGATGTCTTCTAAAACATTGCCATTTTTTGAATTCACTATGCTATGACACTGCCGGTATCCAACGTAACACTCTGGCCCCCCTAGTATATCCAGTATCGTAATAGTTAGAGATCGTCGAATTATTAGTACCAATACCAATTTTAAGTACTATCATGTTTCTATCATGATGCAGTTGTTCGCCAGTGTCACATCATCGGAAATTAGTAGATTAAAAAAACTGACGAAATCAACTATTGAGAAATTGAGAAGCTGCTGACAACGATTACGACTCCATTACAAGATTATTGCAATAGCAGACTTTGGCCCCAGTTGTGGTAACTTGATATTTAGATAATATGTTTGTCTGATATAAATATTTATACGTATGTACTGTGTATTTAAAACTTGTCAAATATGAAGCTAGCCTTAAAATCCAAAGTAAGTATTACCTACCAGACAGTTCGTATAGTATCGTACTATTGCTTGACAATGAAATATAGACATTAATATGAAATTTATACGCTCAGAAAGTGTTCTGAAAGTGGAAAATGTACAAAATGACATTAAAATAATGAGAAAATCATGAATATAAAATCATAAATATAATATATAAAGGCACGAATGCACATTAACAAATTAAGTAGCTACTTTAACTACCTGCTATTAACATCACGAACACGATCAAGTCTTCAATGTGACACTACGAGCAATAAATAAATAAAGTTATATGATAAACTTAAATAAAAGTTCATTACCTATATGGAAGCTCTTTTTATTTTGAAGTTTATGCAATGTGGAACGTACTATTTATACCACCGTAGCACATCCACAGCAGAATTATGTCAACAATGGTTGCTACAGCACCCGCTTTCTTCGGAGTCCAAAGGAGGTTAACGGCGCATATTGACGAGCACAGAATCACAAGTAGAATTGATTGTCTTATCTATACTGATACAGCATATAAGTAGTCCTATTCTTAATTCATATGGAGGTCATGGCTTAGTAGCCTTCATTAAGGATATTATTGCGGATAAACAAAGATTGTAATAAAATAATAAGTAGGTCTTTGAGTTTAGTAACCAGAACTGTCTAGCGTTTTATGCTTAAAAATATTAAAATTAAACAAGATTTTAAAATTTAAAATTATTCAGATTTAAAATTAAAACTCAATTTATCTTAATATTTTTTTTACATGCAGTAGCTGGTTGGTGACTCATGTTTTTCATAAGGTTAGGTATCTTTATCGTGCTTGGTAAGTGTTATTAAAATATTATTGTTAACCATATTGCGAGACAATAGACAATAATATTGATACTGGATACTTAACTATCCTAATATCCAGAGTACGGTGTGGTCAATTATGCAAATGACGAATCTGCTTCACTGGTTGTTTAAATAACATGACAGCGTTGTAGAGCCTGCGATGTAGATAATATGATCATCTTGATTGTTGGCGTTAAATTTTGTGTATCTATAATTAAATAACATGATTGAATGGATGAAAAATTATAATATAATTATCTGTCTATTGTATAAAGAAAAAAATATATTATTAGTAATTCAGTAGAATATAAATCATAATCATAAGAAATACTTCTCTAATTTTTGACTGAACGTTTTATAGTAAGTATAGGTCCGCTTCTAATAGGAACTAAATACCGTAAAAAAATTTGGTCATTGCTCAGTTTTTATATTCGTAGGCGTTAATTATATCCATGTTATGTTATGATACGAAATTCTATTTCATAATGGTATTTGAATAAATGTATCCAAGTATGTAAATATCTACTGGAAATACTAAGAGGTGATTGATATGCAAGGAATTTGATTTTAAATTATATCATTTTGTTGATTTCCTATAGTGTCCCTACATAATAGACAGTTATGTCACTAGATCGCGATATTAAAAATGTTGTCTTACGTGACTTCTATCTAAGAAGAAAGTGTGTCGACGTTGAGGCCCGAGGGTCGAGAAATATTCAGACTAGAGACAAGACCTGTGCAACGCAAGTCACCATTAGCGATGTAATATGAGCACCGTGAACGTGTACCACAGTATGATAGGAATGTGGGTTATCTCCAATTTCAGAATATGCGGGTTATGATTTATTTATCCTCTTATCATCTACCTAACCAATCATGTTTGTGTTGGGACATAAATAACTACCATTCTTAAATAGCGTTTGAATCAATAAACAATCAGTTTGATAGTAAGAGTCGATAGTTAAGCTGCCTTTTCAATTACAGTGAGTAATCTTTATACATTATTTTCTTAGAATGAAATATAACTTGAATTGCATAAATTGTGTTATTAAAAAATTCTTTAAAGTTTCTCAATCTTAATTTTATCAGAACAAGGGTCAGCCGGGTCAAGTGTCGTCTCATTTTTACGTCGGGAGCGCGCAGCGCCAATTTTAAGAGCATTTGGATGTAGTTGACGTGCTGAAGTCATTTCATAAACACAGTTCAGGTTCAATAGTGAATGATTTAAGGTGTGGTCAGACGAGTCTTTCATATAGAATGTGACAAAAAATGTACCTAATATTATTTGTATGTTCAAATTGTGTAGCATCATTCCCGCGAAAAAGGAAATCTAGCAAGACCAACTGCGCGAATACAAAGAATAGATTTATAATTCGAAACTCGGCAATATTCATAACATATTTCTAAAAATCAGGATTGGTACATTGTTGTACATTGCATGGTTAACAATTATTGAGTAGTGAATACATACCATTTCCAATTTTTTTTTGAAATTCATACCTTATGACTGTATCTTCAAACATTATGTGTATACCGATTTTGTTTATTGAACGACTAAAAAAGTAGGGGTGCTTCATGTTCTTAACGCTAAAGCGTCTGAGATCTTAAACGTAGTTAAGTTCTAATCTTAAAGTATTAATTTAATTCTTTCAGACTTACCCTATTGACAAATTGAATACAGATACATATTGATTAAAGTCCACTTTGATTATTTACTAATATAGTATGAGAATTGTACGACCGGTATCCAATTCGGTAACACTACTCGTACATTAAAATTGTCACAGATTGACGCTTTATCGGCCGGTGCGACTTGAACATTGAATAGCAAATGACTAAAATCTTTGCATGATCATTGTTCAAGTCTTGCTCCCGACTCGGCCATCAAAATAGATCTATGTTGGTAGGTATATATCTAATGAATGTTTTAGTAGGTTTGTTTTGTTTTAATGAAATAATATTAGGTACTACAGAACGGTAATTATATTTTGAACATGAGGGACAAGCCATTTGGCTAAGTTTTGTTCTAAATCTGTTAAAGTATGTCGATAGTTGATGCCGTCGCACAGTGATATACACATGGTGAATATAAGGAACTAAAATGAATAGATGTATGAATGAAGGATTATACAAAAATATGTGGGATGGGAATTGTGAACAGACATAATAGCATTCCGAACAGAGCTTATACGATAAACATTACAATGGGAGTTCCATTGGGAGGAGAAAGTGAGTTCGATGAACTAATGGAAAGTAGGTATGTGTGTATGTTCCTTCAACAGAGTTGTCTGGACATAAAGGAACACCAAAAAGTAAAAGGCGAAAATCTCGTAATGAACGCTCACTTTTCAATTTATCGAATCTTTTGTAGCTGGCACGTGTTTGACTAAATTTTAGTGAAGGAAGAAGGTACCTACAGATTATATGTTATGAAGACCGATTTAAACATTATATAATAATTAAGTGCTGATCTGCTATTAGTGATAAATAACACTGCGTTTTATGGTATGGTCGTTTCTGTTGCTTTAATAAGATAACAAGCCACTGTTTTATTATATAAAGCAACTTAGTTTATTTCTTAAATAATGGTAAACTAAAGCTAACTAAATACATAATTATAGATACATTTTTAGGTAAGTATAATATTAAATTGACTAAAAATACATAAATAAATATATACAGTAGGTAGGTATGTCTATTTGTTCAAACTAGATACGAGTATGTAAATGATTGCATGTAATAGGCTCTTATTTGTTTAGTTTCTCTGAGATTTAATTGGATTCTTATATACCTATGTACTGAGCTTCCTGTAATGCTAAAATGTACTGCAGCAACGCACCTAGGCTATGAAATGAATTCATAAATTATTCGAAGAAGGGCCATGCAAGTCGTTTCATAATGCGATATTTAATTATATAATGCCTTCATTATTATTATTGCGGGTGCTCTAATTATAATTTTCTTTACAACCGACTAACGGACATTACGGCATCACCAACCCATCATTATCCTATTACTGAGCACTTTACTAAAATATGAGAAGTTATTTAGACCATTGTTATTTTCATATTTTTATTTACGCTCTTAAAATATATTTTTTTATCAACATGGAAAAACTAGTTTAGTAAAAAAATTAGGCGATTAAAAAGGAAAAATAGATAAGACCAATACCAATACATACAATCTTACTTTATTCAACCATCATTGAGCAATGATTCAATTGATTAATTCATAATTCTACCTTAACTCCTTAAGTAGTTCGTAGATACGTCATATTGCGGTCGCAATGCCAAGCAAAACTCGACTTTAGTTAAAAGTCTTTATATAGTTTTATGATTTATTTTTTAATTCTCAACAATTATTGATGCATTTACGATTTTGTTTTTCTCAAACAAAATTAATTTTCTTATAGCACCAAACCAAAGTATTGGTAGCTTCAAGTAACAAACCCGAAGAAAAACAATTGGCAACGCTTTAATTAAAACAAATTGAGGTGCCGCGATTCACTTTTACTTTTAAAGATAAGAGTAAATAATTAGTCTATAATATTACTTAATGCCTACGATTATTATTGTTTAGGGGCTTATTAAAAATTATTTAGTTTATAATTTGATATTATGAGGACTGCGCAGGTTTCAGAATTAAAATCTGTACTGTACAGTTTGTATCATTTACAATGTAGTGTGGGAAGTTCCATAGAAAGTAGGTACCTACATATTATACATAGGTACACAGTAGGTAATCATGTATTAAATAAACAAAATTTCGAAACATAATTTTTGGAAAATGTAGGCTGGTCTCATTAATTCAATTTATAAAACTCGTATGTATTAGTTTTTTCTTTATTTCAAACCTGTTTCAAATAAAAACATAATGGTGTATGATCTATTTTCTAACAAATCACAGCCGCTCAACGAACCGTAACTTGATTTGACTTTTCGTTTTTATTTGGTTCTGGTTAATGAGTAACATTGAACTGATAGTCATTCATTAAAAATAGATCTATATCAATTGATGTTTTACATTATCACAGCGCAGTTCAATAGGAGGTATTAAAATTTATTTTGTTGTAGTAGATACGCCAATATCACAGAGAACCTATCTATTTATAAATTTATTTTAAAGCAATTTCACATGATCCCGCCTTTGATATAAGGTATTTCTTTTAATTGAAAAAATAAGTCTTAGCAATCGAATAGGTGTCTAGTGTGTCTAGTCTACACACAGTTTAAATACACTGTCTAAACCTACTTAGAGTTACGATGGGTTTTTAACTTTTGTGATCACAGCAATTATATCCCGTTGTCGGTTACATGACGGTGACGGTGACGGCATAGACTAGTTCTCTTTGTATCGTCTGCGACTCTACGTAGCATCGCGTCGCCCGTTAGCTGGCATAGATTTTATTGCGTGTAAATATTTCATTCAAACCAACACAAAGAAGGATTAACCATTGATCTTGGCCTAGTTCCGTTGTTAATGTTAAACTAATTTTACCTATACGTAGTTTCAATGATATATCTGATTTTCATCTTTATCTGATCGTCTGCAAATAATTTACAAGTTTGTATCAAAACGAAACCTAAATACGAGTAAATAATCTTCCGATTATAATAACTATACTAAGTCATAAAAGTTACCTTAGAGTAAATACATACATAGTTCAGCTGTTGATTATATTATTAACAAACAGGTTTTTGATGACGTGTTGTAAATTTTTGCATTTTTTTCTTACTTTAGCAGAGTGAATACCTATCTAACGAACGCTAATCCAGTAATCAATAGACATAATTTTATATGCATTAAACCTCAAAATATAGCTTTATTAGTCGCAGAACTAGTACAAAATGTGCATAAGTAGGTAATTTATGTACCCACCACCTAAAATTATAAGACCTTATATTAGAATTTAATTTAAATTATTTGTAATGTGTTACAACTTTCCTTGCTAGTATGAATAATCATTTATTTACTAGCATTTCATTGCAGCAACTTGTTGCCCGAAATGCGATAGAAATATCAATAAACATTTTCGGGAGCAGTGGGTCGAGGCGTATTATGAGCTTTATAAAACCAAACAGTAATCGGCAACCAAAATCCATTTAGAGAACTCGTGTATCTCATTAGTCAATTATGCTGTCACGTGACCACTGACTGACGTAACTAACGTAAACAGAATGGCACAAAGAGTCCGTAATTTAAACATCATAATTATGTAATAGGTCCCCAAAGGATAGAAAAAATATTTGTTTGCGCTATTAGATTGTTGTTTACTGAAAAGTAAGTTCCTCTCAATACACGGTGACCTATGTTTTTTTAAATGTATAGGACCTACCTGTTTACCGAAATAAAAAAAAAGAAAATACTAAGTTACGTTATTTTATATAAACAACATTGAGCGCGATGTCATATACAGGACAAGTTTAGTAAGCGGAGTGAAAGTGGATAAGATGAATTGATTATGACTGTAAATGGCCAGTTGAAAGCATTGCGGATGTAATCCTTGACTTGGTGCCAAATGCAAGCTATATTACAAAATATACCTTCTTACCGCCTAAAGTTATGTTGAAAATGTAATACAAGTATGTCATCTTTTCCGTGGTAAGCAGTTGTAGACAGTAAATAATTATTTTGTTCAATAAATATACCTCATTACCAGTATATATCTAACTGTGAAAAACAGTTAAATAATAGATATATATCAGTCTTTGAATACTCATTAAACTTCAAAACTGGTCAGGGTACAAATCAGATCATGGCTTTGCCCATAAGTGAACTTAGAAGCAAAGCAATTCATACAAGCCGAAAAGTCGGCCTTGTTACATTAAAGGCAAATTAATAAAGTGGGAATTAAGTTAAAACTTATGTTTGATTCTTTAATTTCGCGAGTCTCTCAATTTTTCAAGGCGATTATTACAAAAATATCGAAGTAAAATGCTAATATATAAAGCTGAAGAGTTTGATTGTTTGAACGTACTAATCTTTGGTACTACAAGACGGATTTGAAAAATTCTTTTTGTGTCTGATAGCTACATTAATAAGGAAGGTTATAGGTTATCAAGCGTTACGTCACAATTTTTAACGCGGGTGAAACCGCGTGGCACAGCTTGTAATTAATATTCGTGTTGACGTAGAATTTAAAGTAGAGTAGGTCATTAGGTACAAGTAAAAGATATCTGTGCTGCTAATAATGACAATCATTTAGTTGCACGTGTATGCAGGGCTGCTTAATAAGTCATTCTGTTAATAATAAAATTAATTACCTTAATCCTCGTTATAATTTATCAAATAACAATTTTTGAGCTAGTTTCAACTTAAAGGGATTTTACGGTTTTTATAACAAGTAACGTGGAAGTAACTGGCATAATGCATTATTCATTTAAGCAAGGACATTAAAGAAAAACCTAAATGTAAAAGTTTCCAATACCTATAATTGGCTTGGTTTTATCATGAGTAATAGGGCTCTGTATTACCAGTGAATCTAGAGTCAATTGTGACACTATAAAACTATTTAAAATCATTAACTATGAAACTATTAAACAATTGTGAAACTATTTTACAGATATTCTACCTAAAACCATTGTACTTGTATTAAATGCAAGATATGCCCTACGGTTTCACCCGCGTTAAGAATTGTAACGTAATGCTTAATTTGATATCTACATCTATGAGGAAGGCGCCCCCCTCATGAATGTAGCTATCATACAAAAAAAGAATTTTTGAAATCCAATTTGTAGTTCCAGAGATTAGCGCGTTCAAACAAACTCTTCTGCTTTATATATTAGTATAGAAGTGTAGATGATATTGTAAAAATTGTTGTAAAATGTAATTTTTGCGATTAAAATTATTTTCCGCGATGTGCAATGCCGTTGAATCGTGTGTGTACGATACCACCGTCACTTTCTTTCCAGCAAAGTCAATGAAGCGCGGAGAAAGTGGCGACCCCCACGTCCGTGTGTTCAGCGCCTGTCTGTAAAATAAAATACGCTGACTCATATCACTAGTGATTCCTTCGAACAATACAACACTATATAGATATAAAGAAGGGCTTTATGCGTGTTTAGTCAGTTGTAAGTTTATTTGCAACAAAACTTTGTTGGGCTGATTGAATAGTTAAATTATGTTTTAATGACCAAAGCAAAAAATTTTAAAAAATTCTAGCAAACACCATGTTTCATCAAAAATAATCTCATGCCTGTCACAATTGTTACTTGGATTTTGCGTGAAGTTCACTTTGCAAGATGGTATGAAATAGAAAAACTAACAATGTGAAAAATGTAAAGCGAAATACTGATGGCCAAACTTTCGTCATAATGATAAATAGTTACATAAACTTAGCTTTGCTTTCAAAACGTAAGTATTTTATTGGCATTTCGTTTACAATGCGACTCTCGTGTAGCACACACGACAATAACATCTGGTATTGTTGCTACAGTTATAAAAACCTATAATATATGATGTTCAATCAAATGATTTTAAAGTTTAGCGTTACGGCATTTGATTAAGTTCATTGGTTGTTCAATATTTAGAATAAAGTACCTACCAATAACATCAAAATAATAATTATAAATATATAATACCTATCAAGTACTTACTTGGCTTAAGGAAAATAAATAATGTTTCTATGTTCAATTTTACATAACAATGATGTGGCATAAAAATATCTAGTTAGTTCGACATATTTCAACAGTATTGCTAGACAAATATTTAAAATTAAAATATTAGAATGAGTAACTTTAAAGCTCTCTCTCTCTCTCTGGAGGCGGTATTCTTGCTGTTCAAACTAAAGTGACAATAGCTACCCGCTATTCGTAGCGAAACGTTGTGAATTTTCAAATAGGCATCTAGTAAATACTTTCTGTATACTTAGTGAACAAAAACAAAAATCAAGTCATACAAGTAAATGTCATAGTTGTTACTGACTTGCTTGCTGGGTGTATGATTGATTTGAAGCACCCTGCTCTCGCGGTGTCCAGCGGAACCGGTTTCGCAAAACAAGCGAAAAGATATCGTCCAGCGTAGCGGGACGGAAAGTATAGCAAGTTTCGAAATAGCCACAGTATTCCCAGCAAAAATATCGTACGATATTGTTCGCGCCGCTTGTGTTATTATTTATTTTTATAATACAAGGGTCTATATATCGTATAGGTAGGTAAGCAATTTGTTATCGCATAATCACGCTATGCAAGGTACCTACTCGTACATTATTAGGCACATACTGGTATTTACATTCTACCTTAATGATTAAATATAACTTATAACTAGGTAGGCATATAAAGATGACCATAATATAACACAAACAATTTCTCTAGTAAGGTCAACTTTTGTTAATGGGCCATAGGTTCGTGTGACCTACTTTCTCTAGGACTTACTACTAAAATTAGATTTCCAAATGAAAGCTCGTCATAAAAATAAGACACGTGACTTTTACTGTTGTAAATTATGTTTAATCATAATCCTATAAAATACAAAAGTTAATAAATAAAAAAGTTGTACGTTTATGATCTTAGTCATAAAATTAAGACGATTATAAAAATCAGATAAAGTAGGAAGTACCCGTATGTACATTTGTATCTCTCCTATTTAACATAAGTTTTATGACAAAAATTTTATATGATTTTTTGTTTTCAAATAAAAAGACATTCCTTACCTATAACTTCAAATGGTTGTAAAATGTTTTGGTGTAAATATTTTTCTTAGTTTTCTTACTTTATTAAATTATAATAATGTTTTACCTACGTAAGTTCACAGTTTCACACTATAATATTGTACAAAAATTATTTTAATCATTTTCATCACAAAAATATAACTACTTTATCTAAGTAATATAAGGATAAGGTATTGAAGTACGAAGGTACCTACATGTGGCTGACTTTTAGTACCTAGATAATTAATAAGTATTAATAAGTAATTACAAACCGTCAATAATGATAATTATTTCTTGCTAAGCACTTTAATTGACAAGAAACAAGAAAAAACTAGAATAAATAATTAAACAACTACGTATAGAATTATTTTATTATTACTTTAAGTACGTAAATAAATCTTATTTTTGTTTCAGTTTACTCTACTACACACCATTCAGCTATGATTTTAAGAATATCATGGCTACTACAGCTCTTCGTCGTAAATCTCACTATTTTTAGAACTCTAGGTACGTTTTATTTAAAAAATAATCAATTGATTTCCGATATTATAATATACTGTAGGTATATAAACAGTTGTATTGTTCTAGGTAACCCAATTTTCTTTCAAGAATCTGAAAGAAGTTATCGTCCTGTGATAAGATGGAAGCAACCGATGGATACTTGGAATTGGACAAACACTCCTCGAAACGATATGCCTTTCTTTACACCTTCGAACTACAGCCATAAACTGCCACCAACGGCCAACGAAACAGAACTTATTGCTCACATGGCAACTCTGAAACGAAACTACTCGCGCCTATTATGGGATAGTGACAAAAGCACGAACTTACCTGTATTTGTAGAGAAAGCTTTAAAACTGCTAAATTTAAAACAAGTTTACTATGAAGTCGAACATTCAGTCATGTCGAAGGTTTCATGCACGGCTTGTAAGGCTGGCGCTGGACTTTTACAACACTACATTAAACTTGGTAAAAACAAAGAAGAGATTAATAAAATGATCTTCCAGTTCTGTGTTTCATTGAACATCCAATCAGCGAGGGTGTGCGAGGGTATCACCAGGTTGTTCGGGGTCAGTTTCATATAATTGAAGAAGCATATTGTTAACTAATAATAATATTTTATTTAACATTTGTGTAATGCTGTTTACCGTTCCAGAGCGAGGTCGTATACGTATTAAAGCGCGTTACTATAGGTCCTAACGAGATTTGCAGTTTTGTGATAGGCGATGCCTGCGGCGACGTGTATAACCCTTATCATGAGTGGGAAGTATCTTTCCCTCCGGTACCGAAACCTACAATAGGATCCCTCGAAATGCCCATTGAAAAGGCGCCGACTTTCAAAGTTCTGCAGATATCAGATACGCACTTCGATCCATATTATGCGGAAGGTAAGAAAAGTATTAATATCATCGGTAGTATTAAATATCAATATACATTATCGTTAGTGAATATCAGTTGATTTAATTTTGTATGTAGCACCTACCGAACATAATTATTGAGTACATTATAAAACTTAATTTGTCCACTTCAGTATACAGGCACAATCGGTACACATACTGTGTATTTATAATGTATAACTCGTAACATGTAAGGTCAACATCACTATTAATAATATTAATAACAAATAGCTAGTAAGAAATTAATTTCTGTACAGGCGCTAACGCTGAGTGTAATGAACCCTTATGCTGTCGAGCCTCAAGCGGGCCGGCCTTGACGCCGGGCGGCGGTGCCGGCCGATGGGGTGACTATCGCAAGTGCGACACACCGAAACGCACCATCGACCACATGTTGAAGCACATAGCTGATACGCACACCGTTTGTATCCAATTTTCTGTATTAGTTTAGTACGTAATTGTACCGTTGTATCTTTGCAGAGGGGTCGTGGCCACTTACAAGCATGATTGATTTGTATTATGTTACTTGTGTAACATAATATAGCAATGGCAATGGTTTCCATTTACTTATAATTTATTGTAATTTGTGACATGGAAACCTTTATAGTTCTAATCCGCACCAATTACGAAAATTATTTTAACTGCGTAAGTAAAATAAATATGCACCATTCAATCCGTACGTGGATAAATAGGTCTCTACATATGTAATGGTTACGGCGACGGATGACTAGCACAATGGTAGGCATGTGTTACATGAGTTATACCTACCGTACCTTAACAATGCACGTGCCATTTAAATTAATAGCATAAACATACAATTAGATAAGTAATAATATTAATATACCTAAGTCACAAGTTAAACGTTTTAGATAGCAAATGTAATCAATTTCATTTATTATCACGTGTTTGTAATAAACTCAATAGGTACCTAAATACCGTTAGATATTTTTGCTATTAAATTTAATATTAATAAAAATATAACTTTAATTTACCTACTTAAATATTGCTCTAGACATGAATAATCCTTGCATAAAACATTTCGCTTTCACTTCGATAAAAATATTAAATCGTTAATCTAATGATTGTATTGAGTATTAAACTCTTGCATTGTAAAGTTAAAGTAATTCTTAGATTGATTTCAGGACATAGATTATATTTTATGGACTGGTGATTTGCCGCCGCACGATGTTTGGAACCAGACAAAAGAAGAAAATTTAAAAGTCCTTCAGGAAACGGTGGCGCAAATGTCGGATATGTTTCCTGGCGTGCCGATATTTCCAGCTCTAGGGAACCATGAATCTTCACCAGTAAATAGGTAATTTTCATTTTTATGTTTTCAAATCTAATCATTTTCATATATACCTAATATATGTATTTAGGATACTTTTTTAGATACATTTATCTTTATCTAATTGAAAAGAATCATAAAAATCTAAAAGAAATGAAGTTTACATAGTTACTCATTTTAAACCTTAAATAAGTAATTTAAAAAAGCCTCACCCTCATAGCCTCACACTAGAATTCTCTGTGTCGTGGGTGCGATAGACAAACACAAAGAAAATCATTTAAATGGCATGGTAACTACTACGCATCGCATTTTTAGCTTCTAAATTTGCATATAGCATTTACAATTCGTTTTTATAATCACGATCTTTACGGACCATTTTTTCTCTATGATTTCTCTATCTCTATTGGTCTAAATGTACAGTCGCTTCATAAGTAAGTCACTTTCCTTACTTTACTGCACCGCCGTGGTAAGTATCCGATACAGGTGCCTTATGACCAGTGACGTACTTGATGATATTTCCAATCCAAAAAATCAGTGGATATAATTTAAGAATAAGAAACACAGCCCCCTGAAAGAACTGTCACACTCCATTTTCAGTTTTCCGCCACCATACATTTCATCACCGGAGTCCAACATAGCGTGGCTATACAACGAGCTGGACGCTCAGTGGCGCCGGTGGCTGCCTGCCGGAGTATCGCATACGGTTCGCCGCGGCGCCTTTTACTCTGTATTAGTGCGCCCGGGCTTCCGCATCATATCACTCAATATGAACTACTGCAACAACAAGAACTGGTAACATTATTTTTGTAGGTTTTCTAGACTTACTGTGATTTAAAATTATTTTGCAGATTACATGAAAGATTTGAAGAATGTCTCGTCTTACCGTGTCGCATAGACGACGGTCATTACGGTATCCCGTAATGACCTCGTCATGTGACGTAATATGGCACTTGCATGAATCTTAACACATTTCTTAGTCTTTAGAAAAGCGATTTTTAGTGTTGGTAGGTTGGGGAGCTTCAAGTTTATTGGGAGGACCATGCAGGGTTTTTTGGCGTAGAGAAAGTGATTGTTG
>DWQK01000944.1:0-17634 GCA_018231225.1 Noctuana stator
TTTAATAACATAACCACCACGTGTTGCTGAGGTTAAAGTATACGACAAATTTAGGGAATATAATGCAGTGCAGCCTTGCATCAATAAGTTAACTCAACATTTAGTGGTTCTTAGGCGGTACGAAGTTCGCCAGGTCAACTAGTACAGATATAGATATAGGTTTAAAAAAAAATAATAATTTGTTTCATAATCCGTTACGTAGGTTATATTTGACAACGACAGAGGTTCGGCGTAGGCCTTATAGGCGATGCGGTAAGGGGTGGGTGTAGGGGGGCGAGGAGGAGTCACAGAGGCTGGAGGTGAGATCATAGTGGCGAGTGGCCCGGGAGGCGATCAATATGTACATTGAACATACATACGTACCTATATAAATAACTGTACCTAACTTCTCGCAACTCGACTGTCTGCTCCAGATACTGCGCCAGAACCCCGTTCCCCTCCACCCTCAGTGCTGTGTTGCTGAATTTTTTGATTCGAATCAAACTATATTATATTAGCTTTTTAGACCGGCAATTATTTATCATCTAAAACAAAATTGTCAATAAAAACACAGTTGTTTACTTTTCTATACCTAAATGAATGTTTCATTGCTTTTCTGCGTTTATTTGATTATTTTTTAAGAGAAAGTCTAGACTCTGACTCGAAAATAAGGATAACAGGACATTCTCTCGAGCAGATCTCTGATATAAAACAGATTGTCACTTCATCATCATCGTCCTAATCCTTAAACGTCTTAAAAAGTGCGAAGTTACTACAAAGCTCTTTAGCTTCTCTTTAGAGCTTTCCGGAACTAACAATATTCAATTACCTTAAATTAGAAGAATTGACAGTGCAGAGTATACAGATAACAGAAATAATACTTTAGAATCATTTATTAAATAATGAACACTTCAAATCGTTTTCTCTCTCTTAAAACATTTTGTTAACATGAAGTGTACCCTTAACTAGAATAAAGTGTGTGTTGATCTTTCAAGATCAACTTGTTTTAATGAACAAATATGTAGATAAAGTCGTAACTGTCTGTTACGGTCATAATATCTAAATGTTGGTTTGCTTTGCAGGCGCTGGCGTCAAGATGGAGCATTTCCAGGCGGCGCTTGATCCTCGCAAGCAGGAGCTGCTGGAAGCTCGCTTTCTAGGCGCCAAGGTCAGTTTGCTAAAATTGTAATTTCGTCTTCCAATACGCGACAGGAATTCAGAAAAACCATTGTAAAATAAACAATGAAGTGTTTCTACAATAACCAACATTTTATTTTCTTGCATCGTTAGACAAAAAAAGTAGGTATTTGAACTTGTATCGCTATGATTATTTAATGTAATTAAAATATCAACTTACACTATGCTTAAAACTACCAACCCTTAAAATTTCAAATCCGTTCAGAACTATTAACTTAAATAAGTACACGGAATGAATTAGATATAAAGCGTTTTATCTTTCGCATTATCACGTTCTAAGCTTAGTGAGATTTTATCGTGAGGCGTCATATTTTATCAATCGCAATTACGTTCATTTCGTCAATCCATTCCATTCTTAACAAAGAATAATACTATTTTTTATACAATAATATCTAATGCATAAACTGAAATAATGTAAATTTTGTTTTAAAACGGAATTTAATCTATAAATTAATTTTATTAAGATGACATGACCCTTGTTCCTCCAAAATACAGTAGATATGTATTTTATTTTAAGATACATAAATATTTTTAATAATAAGTAGGTATGTGATGTAAATCATTAACTTCATAATTTATCATACCTCGGGCATTTGTCAAGCGATTTAAGTCAAAATTAAGTCAAAATATCAAATTTGTCTTATCGTTATTCGAACTTTTTAAACAAATGAATCTCTAATAATATATTTCTTTAATAGCAAACCATGTAAAGAATATTTTATGTTTATCTCAGTGCTATGTGATGAGACCATGATAAGTATAATTTATTGTATTCATTTTTGATCTTGAGTTAGTGAAGTGAGCTTACGTTACGAGAGCGAGCGCGATGTTTTCGATCGGATTCTTTTGTTCTGCGGCGCGCTTCCTGCGCTCCGCGTGTTAGTTCAGTTTATCGGTAACGCAGAGACGTTGCTATGTATCATTGAGCTACGTCACCGACCTGGCTCACGCTTACGTGTACAAAATAAAATGGCTGCGCGCCGTTTCAATTAATGGAAACTTGAATCTTCCCATTAAATGGATACGCGGTAAGCATTTTGTATATAACCAGTAGGCATATAAAGATATCGTTTAATTGTTGTCACTGATGAAACATAATAATGTGAAGAGTACTTTGTAAATGGATACCTTACCTACTATTCCAAAACAAAATTAGGATCCATGAAGTCAATTGTTCACATGAGCAAATCCGTACACTAAGAATAGGTATAGTACCAATATTTTTACGTACGATTTCAAATCATTAAAGTTATAAACGTTACCGGTGTAGAAATCGAAAATAAATACGTTTTAATCTGTAAAAGATGAAAGGTAGATAGTGGTAGGCTAGTATGATCTGTCTGATCGCGTTGAGCTAATCACGTGATCACCGATAATGCGTCGGCTCCAGTTTACCCACCTTAGCCGCGGCATCGGCTTCACTCGTCCGCGTTCATAGTTCGCTGGCTGGCGATGCGCTTGTGTACATATCTATACGTATACATTGTGGTCTCGGCCAAGTAAGTGATGTGGTAGATATGTAATTCCATTATGTGTCTCGCCTCCGTCCGTTCCCCCGCCCCCACCTCTCTCCCGGACCCCCTCACTCGCCCTATTGCGCGTCATTTTGCCGCGCCAAGGCATAGGTTTTATAAGTTGTTTTATTATATTCGTCATTCAAATGATCTAGTTTATCGATCACGTCCCATTTGTTGCTCACCGAAGTTTTGAGTGAGTAAATATCTAAATATTATCTTAATTTCTTTTTCCAATCACGTCTCTAGTTTTGACTGTAAATTACCGTTCCTTTTCCTCCTTATTCGATATTGAGTCAAATAACCATAGGAGCAACCAACCCATTTATTCGTCATTCGACTACAAGATGGCGGACAGACATAAATAGTCAGTCGGTATGTACGTTTGTAACATCAACCTACAAACAGATTAATGCTCTTTCTAACTGAACGCAATCTGACTTCAATGCGTTTCATTTTTCAGTATTGAATACATGTTCTAAAATTATTGTATCCAAATACCTATCTTCCTTCCATTGAAGATAACGATAAGTGGTTATTATTACAATTATAATAATTTGTACGCTTAGTTAGGCGATCGGTAGCTTGCCACAATATTATCTTTATTAATGCAAAGAAATACCTTTATTTACTTTAGAATTACGTTCAGTTCGAGGGGCTTACAGAATGAATTGGTTTACTTGAGCGCATTGATCGCGTGTTCACAGGTGAACGCAGGGGAGATACTTTTAGAAACTTCACGAGTGCCCGATTTCAAGATGGTGAGTTTGCAACCTTTCCAATACGGTTAGAGTTCGGAATCTACACGTTATTTCTGTAGAAAATGTAGTTCCCAATATGCACGAGTATGTTTTGAACTTATTGATAAGGGTATTTGGTCTGATCTGACGTTGGCGCGTTCACCAACATCACATTTGTACAGTGCGACAAACATTTGCATGATGGCATATGCTAATAATAGACTATTGTGGTGTAGGTAGGTGTCGTGGCACGCTTGCGGCGCAGTCAGTCAGTCACCTTGATGTCGATTAGGCTTTCCTCCACTACACACTATAGAGTGCTATCGATTTACCTGACGAAATTATATCTACCTATTAGCTTTTACAGCGTCGTTATGACGTAAGAGCGTATATTCTGTCGTATTCAAGTCAATTCTAGTTTTATCCTTGAGATCGCGTTAGTACGAATTTTTCAGTGGTAGCTTATGTGTGTATCATTACGAGATATTCGTCCGACATCGCGTAACGTAAACATAACACGTTCCTTGAATAGAAATCTCAAAATAGCAGACGAGTTAAACGGTTACTCACCGTTTAGATTCTTTCTGAATATTGAGTACTAATTATTTAATTTCAAAAATACACCACGGAATAAGTAGAAAAATAAATGGGCATTTAATGAGTAGTTACCTAATTATGCAAATAATCACTACCAAGGCCGCTTCGTCGAAAGCGAAGTTTAAAATGTCATTAGGTATAGTTTGCAGTTATTATATTTTATGCGATAACTTGATAAGTGTTAATCGGACAGTAAAGTGTACCGGTGCTGGCGGCCTCGGGGAACGTAGTCAAGCGCTCGGGGCCGCGGGGTCAGCGACACTGAGCGACACCGAGCGCTGGCCCTCGCTCGCGCCTATCACTAGCACTAGCCATTAGCCACCAGAATTTAACTAGACTATAACGTTATTTCACTTCACTTATAGTATTCATTCTTATCTAACGTACGCTTTCACCATTGTTAATACCTACATTTTTTTAATCTGTCAAAACCACTCCAGCTTACGTAGGTATACAGATAATCTGTAACTAGGTAGGTACGCCACACATGCATAGGTATTAAAATTTGTAATGTTTCTTCCACAGGAAATTGATAGGTATTATTATTTATTTATTGTATTTATTTATGTAAGTTCTTACAAAGGTACTCTTTAATATATAAATTTCTATGTACATATATGATAGTGACGTGAAAATGAAATGTACCTAGGTACCTAATCCCATTTTCACATTTACTGATTGTTGTCAAATTTTTTTTTTCCAAGGTTTTTGTCGCTTAAATAATAAAGTAATATTACTTAACCGTTGGTTAAGTAATATTACTTTATCATTTACGTTACTGGAAAAACTTATTTATTCCTAAGATATAACGTGTAACCGGTCGTTAGAATTGTACCGCGGATCGGGATGAACGACTCGTCTCGTATAAGTCGTACAATAGGCACGCTTTTGCGGCATGGAGAGAAAGAGAAGTAGGCACATCGCAGTGTTCAGTCAGTCGGTTTGCACATTGAACGCAAAGGGAAATTATAACATGGCGCACACGGTCTCGCCCCGCCTCGACTACAACGTGCCGTCAAACCTCATTCCACTGCTTGCTTAGCTGCCCGGTTCCGCAGTTATTTTTACACAACCCGACCTTTCGCACCGGTCGTCACCGCACTCCAGCATAAATTATTCTACGCGAGTCACAATCACATCAAAGCGTTTCATCGCAGATCACAATACACATCCGAGGGCGTCGTTTCGAGTCGAAGTCGCTACGTCTACGTAAAAACAAAATCGTGTGTAAATTCGTGGCATGAATAAAGTGTTGGATATGGCATACGGTACGTCCGCTCGGTACGGCTGCCGCGGAGGCAATGAACGCGGGGCTGAGCCGGCGGCGGGCGGCGGGCGGCCCGTCATGCGTCAGCTGAGCGTCACGCCGCGACATTGCAAGGTCCGCCCGTACTGCCTCGCCTGACCCACTGCGCCCGGCACGGTGCGATGCCGGTACCGGCATCTGTACATTTACAATTATTATTGCTTTAACATCAAATATTGCATCTAATATCGACAAAAATTGGTAAAATACAGAGATATCAACAAGTAACGGGCAAATGGTGCTAAATAGAGCGTACTCGAACCGGTTCAGCGCGTCACGTCACTTGTTGTGAATGGAGCGCGGCGCATGCTCGCTACGCTCGCTACGGAAAGTGGCCAACTTTGCAATATAACTTTATTGCGATCATTAAATCTTCTATTTTCGAAGGTAACTGGGTAAATAATGTACGGGGTATGATGCCGATCATAAAAATACCTATCTACATATTTATAAAACTATAATCTATAAATAATCACGTAAGGTATTTTCTATGTCCTTCATTATTTCAAAATAAAATTGCATTAATATCATTTCAACAATAAAAATAAAAAGTATATTTCCGTTCCTTTCACCAATGTATCAAAATTACTGTTTTAATTGATAGACGTAGATGTACTGTATTAGTGCGTGTACAGTATAAATATTGATAATAAACATTAAGTGACGTGTCGTTCAATGAAAAATGGCTCATACAATCCTAGCAATCATTTCACATTTCTCGTCAGAATTTTAGGTTTCCATACAGCCGTTATAGTGTTTATATTATAGCACTTAACCGCCGACAGAGTCTAAGTTTAAAAGAGTTAGTAATAAATTATACATAATATCTGTGGATAATATATTCAATTCCATGGTAATATTAACCTGTATAATCGAAGTAAAATAATAGATGCATTTCAAATCATTTAATATGTATATAAAAAAATCCTTGTCACAGTGTTTACGGTCGAACTCATTCGAAAGAGCTGAACCGATTTGTATAAAATTGCTTGTGTATTTTTGGTAGGGCTGATAAAATATGTCTTGGACTTTTTGGTATAGCTTAAATCACAGAGCGACTCAATTAGCGATTTAAAATAAATGTGACATTTTACAAGTTATTGAAGAAATATATTTGATGCTTACTATACGCACTATGCGCACATTGTCTTGCCGCACATCCCACAGAATTTCGGCCATGTTTTATTTCGTTCGATCACTCTGTAGAATTTGAAAATTTTTTTTTGCAGTCGTGGTGCCCCCTCTAAAGTTATAAAGTAGTATTAGCCTTATTTTTGGATAGCTAAATGTTTCTCGTTTTAATATAAAACAAAAGTTTTCTTCCATTGGAATCGAGTTGTTAGTTTGACATGTAATACTTCATCGGAGAACACGCTTGTGTAACGTGGGAACAGGTAAGCACTAAAAATAATCAATATTGCAGACTCAAGTTCGAATCTCGCGCGTTCCTCGCCGCTGCACACTTGCGAAGTTGTGTCGGGCTCCTCCCACCCTACACCTACAACCTACACACCCCTCGCACTAGAAAATTGGGTTAAACAGCACGCGGCTGAACACCGCACCGGAAGAGGGGATTTCGGGGTCCGCGGAACTGCGCTTCCACAATGAATGCGGGACAGAGATGTGACTGAACTGAGTATTGATTGTCTTCAACGAGACGAGCCGAGACGCAGTTTCCTGCGCCACAGATGTTATGCACACACCCCTACTACCGACGCGGTGCTAGGCCAGCTTACACAGTATTATTAAAAATAGGAGTTTGAATCATGTACGGCATAGGTTTCTTAAAGAAAATATGTAGGTACTGTTTAATTCAAATGTGATTATTTAGAGTAATTATTTAGACATTGCAAGTAATAAATTATTTACTTTGGACAAATATTGATAACCTAATAAAGCCCCATGTATAATTCAAAGGTATACTTTAACCGGTTGTTCAATTTGTAGAGTAATTATAATTAATAATACTCGGATTCCGTCGTAGAGCTCACAAAGTTCGCTAGGGGATGTACCATCGCTGCCCTCATAACCCGCATTAAGCAAGTCTTGTTATGTGACAAGTACTTTCAGCTAGCGGGGGTTGCTGCTGGACACACTAAATGACATGCGACCATCTCAATCCTCATGAGTACCAACGCCTCTACGTATCCTCTCCATCCGTGGACACCCACGGGTTGCAGGGACTACTTAACATCAAGTGGCGCGGCTTGCATGCTCGTTTGCTAACATAAAGTCTTGCAACTCAGTGTCAGGTAGATAACACCGTGATACGCTGTAGGTGAATCTACAGAGCGTGACAAACCATATTGATGCTGATTGGTAAATGTCACTTGTTTCTTTTCATCTAATCATAACATGTGTAGTTTTTTTCTAGTAATAGATTGATAGATACATTTCCTGGCATCTTTTCTCACTCTCAGTTTTGTGGTCTTAATAATTCGCGTCCGTAATATAATTACCCACATTTCCACCTTTCCACTTGTCCAATTTTTCAAAGATACTTACTTAATTCGATATTTCTTATCAAATTTCCAAATGTGATATTATCAAATTTCGTCAAAAGACTACAATTTACTTAAAAATTTAATTTCGTGATGGAACTAAACGGAACTTGAGAAATAATGATGAATACTTTTAACTTTGCTTAGAATAGTAATCTCAGATGAAATGAGTTGGGCAGTTTAGAGAGACGTGCGGGGGTGGGTGTGATCAATAACAGCCGCAGAGTTCTTCAGCTCTAAAATTGCTACCAAGTCTATTTGAGTCTGTAGGTATTTTAAGTTGTATAGGCACTGGTAAACTAGATAGATCGATCTTATAACATTATAGTAATCGTCAAAATCAAAACAATTAATGTAATGATGAATTCATATAAATTATTCTGACGTGTTAAGTTAAATTAATATTGATTTATTTGAGAATAAATTTTTTGTCCGTGTTGTGACCTGTAATGTGATTAAAACAGAATTATTAGGATCTCATTTCTAGCACTCCAGTACATTCGTTTGCAGAATGTAGCAGTATGCGCTAGCTAGACGCTTTAGTGCTTATATTCGTGTCCATGTATGTATGTATGGACACGTTATATGCATGTACCTACAATACTATGTTGCCAGCTCGCTAACTTTCCATTCGCCTGATGCTAGGTGCGCTAAAAATAGACACAACAATAAGCACTGCGCAGGCAAATCATTGGTCGATTCAAAGATGTTAACATGTTAAATTTTACGCAACTTTGTATATAATTCCACTCTTAAATGTATCACCGAATTGTCCAGTATTAGCTCGCTTATGGAGTGTAAATAGAAAAAAATTCCAAACAATCTATCTGTTATCTGGAAATTACGTCATCTAGCCTTGTCGGAAATATTATTATGTGAGAAACCTGAATATAATTTCATTTAACTTGTGTCGTCGTCACGTGTTCTATTATTTTCCTTATCGTTAATTTGAATCGAAATGCGCTTTACTTTTGTTGCTGGTTTAGTAATGTTAAGGAGGTGGTTGCTTGGAATAAGAGAGGACGGGCAGGAGGCACCGGAGGGAGTTCAGAGCGGCAACGCTACGATAATGCTAATATGCTTGTTTGATATGTTTCACCAACCATGTTGTGTTGTCTGAATGTGACTCATTGAGTGTGCTTTATTTGTATGAAATTAGGGTTTATATTCGCGTTTTATATACAGCCCTCTGCGCTTGCTATCAATAAAATCGGATAATTTACTTCAATGCTTTATTTTCAGCCTTAAGTCGTAATTGATTGAGACCATTGATTTCGTTAGAAGACTTTATGAGCACTGTTGTTATGCCGTAACATTTAGCAAAAATTTGTTAATCAATTAATGTTCTTCAGTTATTTGAATTGTTTTAAAAATGTATAAGGTTGCTCACGGAATAGAATAATGTTTTTGTGGTATTTATTTACAAGTAGGTCAGTTGGCTATTTATCTTTGTCGATTATCTTACATATATGTGCTTCAAGAAAACTGTACATATTATATAGGACTTCCCGATACTTTTATGATTTATCTTATTTATGTCTTTTTGATCGTATTAATATTGTTCGTAACGAGTACATTCAAAATAATTATTCAAAAAAATACACGTGTAACGAACTAAACGTATTAAAAATTTATAAATGTATTGAAGTGCATCTTCAACACATTTTGTAAGTAGGTATATAGGTACCTAGGCTTTAGACAGGAAATAAGTGATCAATTTAAAACTTTATTATAATAAATGACCAAAAGTGCTAAAAACTTTCTACCTATGCATAAACAATGTACCTATTGATTATTGTGTTTATGCGTTAAATCCTTATTCTCTGTTATATTACTCAAAAAGTCCAGCCTATGTTCAGGAATGAACACCAAGTCATGTACAACCTATAAAATATTCAGAGTTGCCTTGCGTATACAAGTTTATCGCGCACGGCACGGTCGAATTGTACCTATATATATATTTAGGTACTTACACGGGTACACCTACCTATCTGTGTTTATGTTGGTACATCGCGGCACAGACGCCTACGTAACACGTCCAGTAAGCAGTTTGTTGTGGGGCACGAGCGCCGATATCACGTACTCGTTCGCCGCAGGTCGGTGGCACTCCGCCCGCCACCCGCCGTTGCCACCGCACCTCGTTGCGGGAATAATCGGTCAAGTCGATTTCATAGCTACCCAGTCTGTGGGTACATTTAATTAACGGTGAACAATTTAGCTAACTGTTTCTATTGATACAAACATAAATAATAATAATTATATAGGTACCTAGTAGCCAACAATGCATTTTCTATATTTATCTATTTGTGCAAAATTTACGTTCGCCGCCGACTACGACCACAAATCACGGGCTGTTGACCTGCCGGAACCTACACTATGAATGCTAACTTAAACCTTTCACGTCGATCTTGCGAAATCGGTTTGTATTGAATCGTTCATAATAATACAAAGTTTTGCACGGTTTTTCTAGTTTTTAAAAACAATACTTACTTTTGGCCTTGTATCCTTGTAAAATGGCGCCTCGCCCGTCGTTATTATTATTATTACATTCGGAGCAAACTTCGTGACGATCTCCATTCTCCACCCCCCTCGTTTACCGCTCCCCGCGGATGCGTATCCGATCCGATTGTCGCGAGTCGCGGCTGGAGTTTACAACTTGTCAAACTTGTTAGGTTATTCGAATTATTGAAGTGAGAATCTAAAGAAAATATACAATATGTTTCGTTTACTTGTAAACTAGTGTGTGAGTAAAGTCTGTATAGTGCTAAAATTAGTGGTATTGCAAGTAAAATGAGAATAAAGTGGGCGAGTCGTATGTAAAGACGCCATCTTTCTTTACAGATGTCAGCTGGGTCACAAATTCAGATGGCACCACAAACTACTGTCAACACGGGGCAGCCACTACATAATCAGGACTCCAATATGAGCACAGGTAAATTATGTTTTGGTGTTAAAAAGTGATACTAAAATTGTGAAGTGATCAGTGAAGTTGGTTGTTTACTT
Organism: Noctuana stator; assembly: GCA_018231225.1. Taxonomy (NCBI): domain Eukaryota; kingdom Metazoa; phylum Arthropoda; class Insecta; order Lepidoptera; family Hesperiidae; genus Noctuana; species Noctuana stator. Next base: position 10,838 of record DWQK01000944.1, read on the forward strand.
TTCGTTGCGCCAAGATGCCGAACCTAACCTTACTTACGAAGTAGAGTGAAATCAAAACTTAGTGGAAAACTGCCATCAAAAGGACTGTGACGTCATAATATTGTGTACGATGCCGGATAGTAACTGTGAAAGTGCCATTTATTCTTCTGTGATCGGAGGGCATTATGTGACACAATGCACGACTATAGTAGTGGGATTAGCGTTAACCACGTCGATCTACTTGGCTCTCTCGCAAAAAGTGAGTTTTAAATAAGTGCATCTAGGCTTTGTTTACTACTAGCAGAAATACAGCAATACTATTTAGATATATTGTGAACAAGATTTTAAACATGACTAATGTTTTTTTCTGCATTTTTTTTATAATAACTGGGTATGTTGTATACTTTATATAAAATGTAACTTGATTTCGGTTCTAGGGTCTTCGCATAGTGATAAAGAAGTGGATGCTTTAACGCCGGAGAAGTCTGCAGCTATGCGAGGCACTGCTGTTGCACCCGGGACTGCCCTTGTGCCACCAAGCGGTGCCACACCTACTATAACGGTGCCTGAGAGGAAAAGGAAACGAAAAGGTAATCATTATAAAGCTGACCAAATTATTGTATCACACATCCTGAGAACTCAGTTCTTCATTTATAAGTTTATGCAAAACACAACAGTTTGCTCCTGTTAAGTTGGTTTATGCTGAAGTCAGTGTGCTTCATATTTCTTAGGTTGTATAACTTGTACAATTCAGTTTGCCTGGAAATGTACGACCACCAGCCTCGTAACCATAAGTGAAGCAAATCTTGTGTCAACAACTTATGTTCTCGTGGGGAAGTGCAGATGCCAGAGATACTGTTTGAGGCAACCATCTCAGTCCACATGAGTAGCAACACAATAACTTGCAACCTCAAATAGGATTTCAGGGGTTGTGGTAACCACTTAACCTCATGGCCTCGTTTGCTGCTCATTTATCCTCAATTTATTTATTTTTGTGGAAGACAGTGAAAAGTTTCAGTTACATTGCAAGAGATAATAAAATTCTGTACCATTAGTAGTCATCACAACATTTTGCCTTTGACAGAATATTTAAAAATATATCAGCAGTCCCAAACTATAAAATTTAAATAACATTGGTGTACTGTGTTATGTTACCTTTTTTGCAGGTAGTAGAAATCAGAGTTCAGATAACGTTTTATATTATTAACTCATAGGGTACTAATGTCTTTGTGTAGGTTGTAACTAAGGCGAGTTGCTACTCCAAAGGATAAAGATGTTTATTTTCTGTCACTTCTATCAGTCTATCAGTAATAATATTCTTTTTCTATTTGATGGAAATATTTTTTTTAAATTTATTTGCAGGTGAAGAAGGCGTAGGTGGTGGGGGAGGGGGTGGTGGCAAGCAAAGGCATAATTCGTCAGATAAGAATATTAGAGAGTACTTCGCTAAGCACCCATCCTCAAGTCCTGTGCGGCTTGCTGGAGCCAAATCACCTTCTCCCCAAGGCGCTAGTTATCCTATGGTAAGTTATATTAAAAATACAACAAATAAACTTGACAATTACTTAAGAAGATCCACAGAGTCTGGTTGTAAAAGGCATTCTGGTACTGATGAGATGGTTGTGGGTTTTGATTTTACATACTAGTATATTATGTTATTTTTTATAATAAGTATTGACAAGTTGGGACTTGCAATAATTATTTCAATAATATTAACTTTTGTAAAGATTTCTATCTCTAGTCTGAAATTTAATTTTGTTGAATGAAATGAAAGGACACATGAAGTTGTAGTGTGAAGTGTTACAGAAGCTTGCAATATTTAAATGCCAAGTCCCAACCACTTGGTTATGTCAAGTTAATTGTGCTTACAATAATTGCAGAGACAGAATTTTGCTAAAGACAATACATGTGATTGCATATGTGATAATGTCCGGTATAGGTGTGGTAAGTATCTTTAACATGTGTATTATTCTTTTCTTAGTTCCCACCGTCACCATCATCCCTACTGCCTTCGGGAGCTGACTTTTTTCGTTCCGCCTCGCAACCACGACCTCATACTTCTGTTAAACAGGTATGAACAGGATCACGACAGAAGCCTGCTATAGTCCTTGTAAAATAGTTGCTCAAAATGTATCATATTTCTTTTGTCTACAGATTCAAACAGAACTGACGTGTCAGAGGATACAAGAGTTAGAAACTCAAGCATCTTCTGATTTAGAAGTAAGGAATAATAGAATAGATGAATTAACACGGACTAATGAAGAATTGAAACATCAAGTTCAAGCACAGTGCAAGGTGCATAGTTGGATAATATTTATTAATATTTTGTGTGCTTTCTTTTGAATTATAATCAACCATTAGTTATATTGTTATTACTTTCTTAACAGGTAATAGACCAGCACAAGTCCCACATAAATAAGTGTATAGAAGTTGTCAAGAAATTATTAAATGAGAAAAGTACTATTGAAAAAAAGGAAGCACGACAGAGGTGCATGCAGAATAGGCTAAGGCTTGGCCAGTTTGTCACCCAACGTGTTGGTGCTACCTTTCAAGAGAATTGGACTGATGGATATGCATTTCAAGAGTTAACAAGGTATATATTATGGAATACGTGACATCAAATCTCTGTACCTTTGTAACATATTGTGCACATGAAGCAGTGCAATATTGAAAAATACATAACATGAACGGTCGACCAGTGGGTGAACTCAGTATTATTTAATGTCTCGTGAGAAGTGGTGTTTACGTTCAATATTTTATTATTAATTATTTTCGCTCATACCATATTCTAGGCGGCAAGAGGAAATCACTGCAGAGAAGGAAGAAATAGATCGACAGAAAAAACAATTATTTAAAAAGAGGCCGTCAAATAACGAGGGTGGCGGAGGTCGGGGTAAGCGCACGTCTAGTGTGTCAGCGCCGTCCACCCCGCAGCCGCAGCCGCAGCCGCAGCCGCTGCACAACGGCACGGACGCCCCCACCTTCCTCAAACCCGACCCCCTACCTAGTATGACGAGCCAGGAGTACTATGAAGCGGATGAGATACTCAAGGTTAGGCTTATGGTGATTATTTTTTTGATGCTTATATTAATAGATCATAATTCGATATTTCATTGGGTTTTAATGGTCATCTTAATGTATCATCCAGTGCATTTTAAAACACTCATTGATTCATTGGTTATGGTTTCCTAAAAGTAAATTTATGTCATTCAAAATCACAAACTAATTTAAAGTTCAAACATTGGCTCTAAACAATTAACAAGAAGTTTTGGGGGTATGTGTCTGTATGGTTTTATGCATCATGAGCTTGTAATAAAATTAAATCTATATTCATTTTAGTTAAGGCAAATGGCACTAAAAAAAGAGGATGCAGACTTGCAGCTAGAAATGGAAAAATTAGAAAGAGAAAGAAACCTACATATAAGAGAATTAAAACGGATACACAATGAAGATCAGAGCCGCTTCTCACAGCATCCTGTATTATCAGATAGGTAAGGAGTGTACATGTCATATTATTAAAATAGTGAAGATGCAGATGCAAACGTCATAAAACTCCAGTTTTACAGCCAAACAGTTACAATAGAATGTTTAAACAGTACTGTGGTTTCTGTTGTGGTTAATAGTATGATGTGGTGATTTGATTAATTAGAAAGAATTATCATACTGATAGAAAATTTAAATTCACTTTAAAACATTACAGTCCATATATTATATTACTATAGCAAGTATATCAGTCAACTGACTGGCTAAACGACTGTAAAAATTATTTTACCTGAACAATATAATTATATATGACTTTCTAGACATTTAAGTATGTGACTGATGAGTGTGTGTCTTAAAATTTTCAGATATCTTTTACTAATGCTATTGGGCAAGGGTGGCTTTAGTGAAGTGCACAAGGCTTTTGACTTGCGAGAGCAACGGTATACAGCCTGCAAGGTCCATCAGCTGAACAAAGACTGGAAGGAAGACAAGAAGGCCAACTATATCAAGTGAGTCCGTATATGAGTGACAAAACTTTCGTATTAGTATTTATCTAAGTATTATTCAGTCATGTTAACTTTATACTGACTATATTGAGAGAAGAAGAAAACAGTTTGAATTGTAATCGTTTTTAAAAGACAATTTATATTTAACTTTTTATACAGAAAAGACGAATTGCATAACCTAAATATGGTTATGCTAGCGGGCTCACACGCGCGCGTTATATTGTGAGCATTGTGAAATGTTGCTGCAGTCTTTGTAATGTAATTTGGTTCATATTATTATAAAGTATAATCTAAATATTTTCAGCTTTGACTAAAGTTTGATGGAACATGATAAAGATTTGCCATATATGATGTATCGATATTTTCAGACACGCACTGCGGGAATACAATATTCACAAGGCGTTAGACCACCCGCGGATCGTGAAGTTATATGATGTATTTGAAATTGACGGAAACTCCTTTTGTACAGTTCTCGAATACTGCAATGGTCATGATCTCGATTTTTATCTTAAGCAGGTAATAAATAACACGGCTAATAAGAAAAGTACTTATTATTTTTTTATGGGTTTTTATTTAATAGGTTTTATGTAATTGCATTGTTTATAATATTAACATCAGATTGAACATGGTAGATTCCAATTATTTTTATCTTTCAGACATCAAATGAGTACCAAAACTTTTCATGATTCTAAGTATCAGATTTTTTTGTATCATGTCAGTGTCGAATATTTATGCACATGGCAATGGATTGATAAATATTTTTCCTACTCGATTATTCATCTGAATAATTTTCCCATTACAGCATAAGACTATTCCAGAACGCGAGGCACGTTCCATAGTTATGCAAGTAGTTTCAGCACTGAAATATTTAAATGAAATCAAACCGCCTGTGATCCATTATGACCTAAAACCTGGAAACATACTCTTGACGGAGGGCAATGTTTGTGGGGAAATTAAAATCACCGATTTTGGTCTATCAAAAGTTATGGATGAAGAGAATTACAACCCAGACCATGGCATGGATCTCACCAGCCAGGGCGCAGGCACTTATTGGTGAGTTCTAAACAAATTATGGTATCAATGTTTTATACTTTAATTAAAATCGGGCATATTGAAGGTGAACTCGTGAATTAGTGAACGCTAAGAACTACATTTCAGTAGCCTTACTATGTGTTAGTGGTTTCACTTTTATTGGTCATTATTGGACAGTATTTGTTCATCTATATTGAAGGCTCCATATTAACATTCAAAGCAAATTGCTCACTAACCTGTTCCACTAATTCTCATCCGAGCATTAGTAGGTGCTGCTAATTCAACCATAGAGTCTTTTCCATTTTGAAATTGGTAACAAAGAAAGATAAACAAGTGACAAAAAAAATGAGAAGCAACCAGTGGACACAGTAACCACAGAGCTGCTGTGTTTTTATTATGTCTGCATAACACAATTTTAATGAATATCTACGAAAGCCTTCATTATTTAAAGAGTCTTATCTAACTTTTGTTTCCTGTAATACCATTCATGTACCTGTATAAGGACCCTTTAAGTGTATTATGTAGATTTGTAATTCATGAAGGTAAAGATAAGATATTATCGACTTACACCTTACTTTATCATCTTTGTAGTTTTATAATAAACGATAAATGGTAGCCTTCTATATCTGTGTATGATATAACATTGAGTTATTTATTTAACTACATGGGATTTTATCTAAAGTTGTATATGACGCATTTTTTTTTATATGAAAAATGCTAGTTTAATATCCTAACGCTTCAGGACCAAATTGTTTTTGATCTGGCTAGTGAGAACCAGCAACCATTTGAATTAAGCAGTACGACAAGAAGGATTATAATTATTTTTATATTAATATTTTCTTTGAACAATCTTTTTTTCATTTTCGCATAGGTATTTGCCACCTGAGTGCTTTGTAGTAGGCAAGAATCCACCAAAGATCAGTAGTAAAGTAGACGTGTGGAGCGTGGGTGTGATATTCTATCAGTGCCTGTACGGCAAGAAACCCTTTGGTCACAACCAGAGTCAGGCCACTATATTAGAGGAAAACACGATTCTAAAGGCGACCGATGTACAGTTCGCCAACAAGCCCACAGTCAGTAATGAGGCTAAGGTCAGTAATTATGTTGTTTTTTTTATATTTAAATTTTTTACTTGTTCCGTGAATGTAACATTATTATGTGGAAGTAACACAGTATCTGTAATAGTATTTTTATCATCATTTTCAACTTCAGATACATTAAGTGAAAATTTACTTTACTTACGTTTATTATCCTCGTTATGTTAAAAATGGGAGCTTTTTCAGTAATAAATATTACATTAATATATTTTTGGCACATATAAATTATGTATGTCACAATGGTTTGTGCTATACATATTATGAACAATCATATTGTGACACAGAAAGAGATACTGGTTTTCTTACAATGTTATTGTAGAGTTGCCTAGCATTTATATGCCTACTAAATGTACTTGAAGTTGTACTTGTTGTCCTTCAAGCTAGAGAAAGTTAGTCTCTTGTTCCTTATTAAGCTGTTTAGTTGCTGATTGATGATAGAAATAGTTGCTTTAATTATGGTGCTACAAAAGCAATTCTTGTCTAGTATATGAAGAGCTTTAGTTATAGATTGCAGTTTTATACATTTTTTAATATAATTTTACATAATTACGTTTTTGCAAAATTACAATAATTATTTTTATTGGGTCTTAAAATGAATGTGTTATCTGTGGTGTTGCAGAGTTTCATCCGCGCGTGCCTGGCGTACCGCAAGGAGGAGCGCATCGACGTGTTCGGGCTGGCGCGGCACGAGTACCTGCAG
>DWQK01000945.1:0-17633 GCA_018231225.1 Noctuana stator
ACATTCAGACTTTATTAGTCCTGCACTACTGATTACAGAGTCAAATGCCAGACTTAACATATTATAATACAGTATATAATTTGAGTATGTAGGAATTAAAGAAATTTAATATGCAATATTAAAATAACTACATAACGCTCATGCTTTTCGGCGGCAAAAATGTACCTATACTGGGTACCTATATCGTAAGGAATATTTATTAGGTAGGTATAGGTAGTAGACGAAAGTTAAAACGAAACGATTAGTACATCCTAATAATAATTTTAGAACTAGGACCAATTGAGTCAGTTTAAATTTGGTGTAGGCATTAAATTGCAACTATCAACTTTTTTTTATTGACAATTCGACGTAGGTAATTAATAGGACGTGTTTGAATACCACAATGAGTTGAAAAGGTGTTTGTGGTACTGTCTGTGTGTGTGTCCATGGCACCCACGACACTGGGAATCCTAGTGTGAAACTGTGAGTGTGAAGCGTTATTATTTTTACTAGCTGTGCCCCGCGGTTTCACACGCGTTAAAATTTTTTTCCCAACTTTTCCCTTTACTGCTTTGCTCCTATTGATTGTAGCGTGATGAATATAACCACCTCAGGAGTATGAAAAATAATTGTGCAAGTTTCGTTAAAAGTAGTTTGTTTCTATAACGGTTATACAGACAAACAGACATTCAGACAAAAATTTTGATTGACTGAAAAATGACGTATTGCATTTTTAGCATCAGTATCAATCCCCAATCACCCCCCGATAGTTGTTTTGGAAATATATTTCATGTACATAATTGACCTCTCTACAGATTTATTATAAGTTTTATATTATTATTGAAGAATATACCAAAAATCCTACAAGGTATAGGCGTGGAACATTTCACTCTTACTATCTTTGATTACCATACAATTAATAAAACATACCTACACATGCGACCTCATTAAAGTTAAATTATCGTTTACGTAGTCAACGGTAGCAGTCGGTAGGTTATTTATTCATCACATAGAACAAAGATCATTTACGTGAACTTAAGCACGAAGCATAGTTATTCCTCAGAATATTAAATACCTAACAGCTTACGCGGCATCAAAATAATAACGAATATTAAACCTGCATTTCTGAGAATTTTCAGTTTCTTATCTTGCACAAAGCCAAATCGCATCATGTACTTACATTCTTACATATCTGAAACTTATACTTTTTGTCACTTTAATTTTATTAAATAAGCAAAATTTTAGAGTAATTTGTAGACAAAAATTAATTTTTATTCCACACTAGCTGTGTCCCGCGGTTTCACCCGCGTTAAAAAATTTCACGTAATAACTTTTTCAAAAATAATAATAGTAAGCCTAAGTTACTCCTTATTACAGCTGACAGTGAAAGTCCCGTGAAAAACGGTCCAGCCGTTCCAAAGATTAGCCGGAACAAACAGACAGACGGACAACAATTGTAGAAAATGTTATATGCATTTAGTAAAAAGCGGTTATTTTAATATTACAGACACTCCATTTTATTTATTTGTTAATTTGTTAATTAGAATGTTTTCTAATTAATGCAATAAGGTGAACTTGATTTTCTTTAAACTGATTAAAAAAAATGTAGGTACCTACTTAATAATATGGAACTGAATTGGCGAATCGAAACGTCGTTAAAATAGTTTCAAAGCGTACCAAATAAATTGAGTTACGTAAATCGATTATGTAGGCGGTACATTACGAAGTATATGCGAATCATTCGATGACTTGTAACAACTTGCTCAATCTAATACGTACAATAAAAGAATGGAGTATTTGACAAGCAAGTTGACCTATCAAAATGCGACTTCATACATTTCGTATAACCAATACATAATTATGACGTCATAATTTCACGAGTCAATAAAATTGACAGAATTTTTTATCGATTCAAAGGAAAAATAAGTTCTAAAATATATAATCAAATTAAATATAGACAATTTAGACATTTTTATTGCTCACTTTTATATAAATAATGTTTTAGAATTAATTGGGAGTCAAATACCCCATTGGGACCATCACAACTTTGGAACATTACAGAGTCCTACAACAGACTTGTAGTATTTGGGATCGCTGATGCAGTCTACCAGGAAAGCGCCAAGGTCATGTTTGGAGATGGCTCGTCCTGGAGACTTGTCAGGGTTGATCTCCACTATGATTTCTCGGCTGGGCTCGTCTGGAATGAAGAAAGTAATAATTTTAAAAGGTCACTTACGATTTAATTCAGCTTAATTATTATTCAGAATCCCTAGAACAGACTACCGTACTACTGTTTTCCCATCTATACAGTTTTCCTAGTGGTTTAATTCAGCTTAATTATTATTCAGAATCCCTAGAACAGACTACCGTTCTACTGTTTTCCCAACTATAGTTTTTCTAATGGAGCTTTCACCAGAAATTGCCTTTGGCTGGTTGGTTAAAAAGCTTTGCTGCTTATTCACCTGAAATATGTGGGGGCCAGACCGAGATCCAGTCTAGGCCACTTTCCTTAAGCTCCTGATGCATCCGTTTGTGCTCTTTGGTAATGTCGAGGAACCTCGGAGGCACCTTATCGTCATCGTAGAACAAGAAGGCGGATATGCACACGGATACTGGCTTCACTCTCTTGCCTCTCATGGCATCCACGATGTGCTTCATGCCTTCAGACATGTCCGAAGTTGGGTCCAGGTTATTCCTGGTGCCGAGAGCGACCACGACGCCATCTGTTCCTTCTATCGCGTTAGTCACGGAGTCCGGCTCGAGGACGTCGCCTTTGAAGATTTCCACCTTGTCTTTGAGATGCTCTGGAACTTTGGTTGGGTCCCGAACGAATGCGCGTACTTCCAAACCTGAGGAAAGCAGGAATCTTACATAATCGCTTTTAACTATGAGAATCCAAATCCAAAATTATGGACCAGACATCGTTTACTTGGAGAAGGAGTACGGAATGATAAAATTGATGTACACTGTAAGACAAAACATTGATATTCTTTTGGCTAAAAATGCCAAAAAAGTGCATACCTATTTGCGAAGTGTGATTTAAATATTTCTTTATTCCTTTTAATTATATATTGACCTGTATAATTATTAAAACAACAATTATACACGTCAATTACAATGGGTATTATGATAGCAAAATAACTTAGTTTAGCAAATATTATGAACATTATATTGTTTTAGTAACACATAACTTTATAATTATTTATGTTCATCATTCGGCTGGACATGAAATATTTTTTTTACCGCAATTTATGTTAAAAATGACCCTCTTTTAACCTTCAAATACTGGTTTTGGACGCGGAAGTTAGTGGAAGCCACGGTTTATAAGGAGGTCAGCTGCGAATTTCCACCAGGCGGCTGAAGAGTGCATCGCAGAGATATCGTATCGATAAATTAGTTCGAAAACAATTTTATTAATCTATATTTGTAGGTACATAATTTTTAAAACGCGGAATCACAAACAAAATGAACACTTGAGTACAGTGCAGTAGGTACTAAGAAGCTTTATGTTAACGGTTATAAAAACACGAATATAAACGTATAAATTTACCGGAAAAACACCGGTGCGCAGTTCAAGGCCCATGAGTAGAAACTAGTTTCAAATGATATTAATTAAACACACGCATTATATACAACAGAGATTCCCAAATTATATTGGGCAAGAGATCCCTTTTTCAAAACGAATTGATATTCAAATTTAAAAAAATTTATTCATCATGTATGTATGTACACGCATATACAGTGGATGAACGTCAAATAATACGGTACGTCGGCTTTACGCGCCCTTTTGGCTAAGGTAGGCCGGGAGAGCAAAGCCGAAGCAAAAAACTCTCAGCACTCCTTTAAAATAAAGTGTATAAATTACAAGGTATTAACAACTTATGCAATATAGCTGATAGTGACTGATGGTGACTACCTAGCCTGATACTGATACCTCAGACCCCCATAGTGACATGTCGATCTCTACGTTTTTTCCTCCTGCTACAAAATACTTAACAATTTAAAAACTTTGCGGTTGTTTAAGTTAGTAAACTTGACATCATTATCTCATCAAAATTTAACAAAAAAAGGCATAAAAACCAGAAAGTATAATAATATTTTATTTATAATATTTTACTGTGAATCTAGGTTATGTAATTTATCGACAGTAGACAGTCCGCGCGAGGTTTCGCATGAAGCGTTCTGTTAAAAATTAAAATATGTAAATGCAAAATACATTCTATTACCGCTACCAACTGAATCTTACTTTTTTCATTCAATGTTGGTCAATAAGAAAAAATCCCAGTGCATTAGTACAATACATACGAGTATACACCTAATGAATCTACTTATACAACACCTATCATTTCGAAATGCAAGTTGATATGACATCTATTTTAAGTTTTAACTGCGAGGGTGCTATTATAAGCACAAACGATAAAGGAATGTGCAAACTCCGCTAAGTTACATCGATTTTATATAATATATACCCAAGAAAATTCCACTGTTTACACAAGTGATAACTATGGATGATAATATGGAGTACCTATTTAAGAAAAAATTTCTTTAATTTTTTTAAAATTTGAAATGGTAGATAATAAAAACTGATTACGGGAAACAAATGACCTGCAAAATATCAATTTATGGATCGCCGCCACAAACCCACACATCGTTACAGTACATAGGTAATAATTATATATAGCTTTGATAACGTGAAACACGATAATTTAAGATGGCCATATCTTATCTGTATTCTATCTTATTCTGTGGTAGTCTTTATATCTATCACATTGGAAATAACGTTTTTTACCAATTTTATCTGATTACTAATAGTTCCATACATTCAAATATGTACCCTGATGATCAGTTGATATAATATTTATTTGAACTTAATAAGAAATGTATATAAGCAGGCACTCATACTTAAGTTTCTGTTACTAACCTCAGTGGATTTTGCCGAAATAAACTTTATTTACCTGTTATTATCCCATAAATTCTGCCTTAAACATCTTGTTCACAATTTGAGGGTGATTTTTACTTCATATTCGCAAACCTTGTAGCCTAGCTTTTCGGATATTCATTTTGGGGTTTTGTAAATAAAAATATCTGATTGAAAAAAAATATAACCGAAATAGGTCAAACCTTCAATCCACGTGCAAAAGTCTATAATTAGACAGGGGAAACTTCTATGAAAATTCTCTGCGACTGCGTTGCCTAACTCAGATTATTCACACGGAAATATGGGAATTTGCACGGTTTAAATTAAATTCAAGAAGTTTTGTTGACGATCGATATGAGTTAATTGGGTTGAGTTCAAAATTAAAAAAAAACCTACTTATCTAAAAACAAATCACGAAGTGACCAAGCCATTTTGATTGAAAAACATGTTTACAGTGCAACTGTAATCTTTGTACATATAGAATCGTACAAGTTAATTAAATATTAGTAAAACATAAAAAAACTTTAGAATCATGTAAGAAGGTCGTGTTCATATGAAAAACAATGCAAAGTATTTAGAGATTTTATCTAGAAAATACCTGTTGCACTTAGAGGTTAGTCAATCAATAATATTTACATGTATTGTTAGATAATATTGTATGATTATTCATCCTATCTATTACTTTAAGCTTAAACTACGCTTAGCGGCAAACTACATACTTATTGTTAATATTAAGTCTGTAAGTAAATTGTAAATTCTTTTGAGTAATAAAGTCTATAACTATAATATATATTTGTGATGGTTTCTAAAGGTAATTTATTTATTGGGCTGTGCTTTGATCCGTCAGTCAGTCATTCAGGACAAATGATTTTTATATTTATAGATTACACATTAAATAAAGTAGGTCCTGCAAGTTATTTGGTTTATAAGCTGACGTGTATCACCGCGCTGTCTGTCAGTCAAGTGATGTAACAGTGCATGCTAATGCATTGTTACATCAAACTACTACAAACTAATGCATTATATGCATTAAATCAATGTAATAAATTGAACTTAGATTTCTTAGGTCAATGACCGTGAAGATTTCTCAGATATCGATAGCACACTAATTCGCATGTGTGTTCATGATTAGACCGCTAACATTACGAGTTCCACGAATTTCAATCAAAATGATAATTATGTGAAGGTTCTTAGGCACGTACAGATTTCTTTATTAAGTGTTGGTTTATTCGAATGATGAACTTAGATTTCTGTTCTCTCTCTGTGTGATTTTGCGTACCCATTGCACCCACGACTCACGACACAGGAAATCTTATAGGGCCATGATGTGACGGTGAAGCGTTATTAATAAAAAAAAAACGCTAGCATAGATCGAATAAAAAAATTGAAGCCGAAACTTCGTATGCATAATAAGAGTCGCTTTGTAATATAAATTACCTAGAATTATTTGATAAAATTTTAACATGGCAACATTGTATCTTTTGAGAATAAACCTATAAACGGTAACAAATTTGACCATGATTATTTTTTATCGACCAAATATTATGCTAACATGTTTTTCCTCAACTTAGACTCGGCATTATAGGTAATTAATTATTTATAAGTATTTTTTACGTTATTATGTTTTATATACCTACTTCTATAAAAAATGTGGTTTTGCTTTGTAGTTTTATAGCCGCTCTTATAGACATAGACGTTAAGGAACTAATGTCGCCCTCATAACCAGACCGGCCTTAAATAAGCGTTTTGTTAAGTTCTTGTGTTACTTTGAGTTGGTGTAGACACTATTCGAAGCAGCCATCCCAGTCTTAATGACATAGCAACACATCCCTTTTCCCACGTCATTCCAATCTAAGGTTGGAAATGAATATCCATAATTTGCAAGGCCCACTTAACATAAAATAAAATTTCGCAGGGAACTTCCCAATCAAAGCAAGCTAACTTGCGACAAGACGTGCTTGAAGGCGGTTACGGGGCACCTCCCAGAGCAAACTGGATAAGTACTACCACATACAAACAGACTCAAAATACACAACTGCTATCCATATCACTATGTGACCGGTCAAATCAATTGATGCACCCCAACCAGGTAGGTACCTTACACACAAGCGGACGGACGACCACAGTTCAACCCTTTTATTATACAGTTACAGACTACCTATGTAGGTACATTTAGGTAGTTAGGTATATTATATTTCTTCTGTACGTGCGATCTCAATAAACTAAATACCTACCTCGGTAGGTACCTACACAATCATTGGCAAAAACATCCACACTAAATGAGCGCTCAATTTGGTTCAGTGTGGTCTAACGTAGTCGCGATCGATTGCAAATACCTATGCCTCGGTGCTCGTGCAAAAATTGCATGAAATAGGTACCTAGCTACTTCTAGGACGCAGTGTTTGAGTTATTTTTCCGTGGGCTGCTGGTTAACCGGTTAACAGGACGCCGAAAGTGCGATTTCAGTCACTTTAGGCATAGAATTACCAATAACGCAATTTACAAGTCTATGAGTGTAGGTAATTTAATTAGGTATGTAAAAATAAATTATAACAGTATAATTTTACTGCAATTACGTACCTAGGTAGGTACTTAACTACTACTACAAATGTGGAGTTACATCTAATGTCGGCCGCCGGTATTAACTCCTAACCGGTCAGAAACAACTTGCGTCCTACAAGCCCCATTGACGCTGATCAAAACGATCAAATTGCAAACATTCTTTGGTCCATAAATGAAAGGTAAGTATCTACGTACCTACCTTGTATCTACTACAGGTTTTGCCATACAAAGTAACAAACAAGTTAATACACCCATAGTGCTGTCTGTAAATTACAAACTAGGTATACGATGCGCATAATTTCGTTTAAGGCGAAAATGTATATTTAATTTGTAAATGACTAACCTTTTTTCACTGCTGCTTCCAAAGCGCAAAGACCGGTCATGCCGGTGGCACCAAAAATCACGATTTTCTTCATAGCTGTACCAATTAAATACAATTTTATTATTGTACTGCAACTGCACAAGTAAAATAAAGTTTAGAGCCCAAAAACGACTAAACTTTATCCGGCACGATTAGATTACAAGTTATCTAATACTCACCGTTTAAAACCATCCAATATTGATATATGATAAAAAATAACGGACAACGTTAGATTTTGCCGCAATAAATTTCTATATCGGAACTACCTAGTTTTATCACAAGTTAACGGCAACAGCGTCCTGTATAAACATAATGAATTATGAAATGAAAATTATCAAGATTAACAAAACAACCACCTAACTTACCAGTTGACGGCTGTTCACTCACATTCACAATAAATAAAATTATCTATGCTCAATTTTATTACCCATTCACCATTCAAGAACAAGAAGACGTCAAGAAAACTTCAACTGCCTTAATTTACGTCAAATTCGTCAAAATGAACTTCAAAATGACTTCCGCTGTCTATTTAAAACTGTCACCACTGTCACAGAATAAAAAAGTATTTGATATTTAAAGAAAACATAATCACAGATATTTAAGTAATTTGATGGCCGCAATTGATTATTCTTTTATAATGCTTCTGTAGTTCAAATAATAACTTTATGATATAATAATTAATAACACGCATAATAACTGAGACAATATATTATTACCTTATTTAATATTATAAATAATTCTAACAATAGCAACCCTTAAGGACGTACGCGTTTTGATATTATTGATTATTTATTATCGTACGATATCTAATCAAACCGGTTTTTTTTAATTTAATAAAAAATAAAAATACATTTCCTGTACATAAAATAACTGTTTTAATACTTTTCATATACAAAATAAATACAAACAGCATTGCAATCAACGAAAAATTTGCGTCAACAAGTATTACATTTTGCTTATAACTACTTCAGAAGCAAAGTTGAATGTAGTAATCACAGAGTACTTTTGTAGTAATACTAGTACGTTGTTTAGTAATAACTAAAAGTTTAACCTCAAACTGTCATGCCTGGTTCTGGTTCGCCGTGCTGTTATTTTTACTGAGCCAAATTAAATTAATTACAATTTTATAAATATTATGGCAGATACTGACGATTACTTCCCTCGAGGAGGTAAAAAGCTAACTACAAAATTCTTCAAACAAAGCGCAAACGTGAGTGTAGATGAAATAAATGTCTGCAAAGCTAGATCCTATTGTAAACACTGTATATTTCTGTGATTATTAGTTTTTAGGTGCTCCCGAGAAAGTTGAAAAGAAGAAGAAAAGGGCAAAAAAGAAGTCTGAAAATGATGACGGATACTTATCAGATGAAGGAGCTAAACAAATTGATCAGTCATACAGAAACTGTAGTGTGTGGCTCAAATACTCTGTAAGTCTATTCTCGTATATTTTTGCGTAGAAGTTGAAGTTAATTAGTTTGAATAAGATCATAAATATTTAGCCTTACTTTGGCATCGTTAAGTTATTAATAAAGTATGGATTTTTTCTAAATTATCACTGTGTTGCGCAAGTTCTTAAAATCTTAACCAATTTATTTTCATGTTTTTGATTTTAAGCCAATAAACAATTTAATTTTACATTTGCTACTTTTAGGCTGTAAGAACGGATTTAAATTATATCGTGATTGATGTAAGCAATATCATTCGTAGGAGTTGTATGTACGCTTAATATAAATAAATACACAAATTTAAATAGGTGGCGCTTTCTTTAAAACTGCCTCAAAATTTCTTAGCTCAAGTAAGAGATAAGTAGAAATAGGAGTTTATATTATATACTTTACAGGTAGTAAAAGAAGGACTTCTAATGCTGGGCAGAGTGTGCCAAGTCCAGGACACCAGGGTATACATGTCTCTACCGTGTCGGATGAGCGGGAGAGTAATGGCTTGCCACATCAGTGAGGCTTACAACAAGCTCCTAGAAGCTTATGTTAATGATCAGGTAAGAATGCAAAAAAATATACAAATATACAATAAACAATTGTCATATAATTATTATTAAATTTAATTAATATGTTCTTATTGAAATTGTGTATTATTATAATTGTTATTTGTTATTTCGATTTTCTGTGTGTTGTGGGATTAATTGATGATCTGAAATAAAAAGATATTGTTATTTTAGATAGATAAAATGAATGAACTGCAGCAAATGTTCCACCCTGGGCAATATGTGATGTTGAAGGTGCTGGAAGTAGCAAATGACCACCTCATGCTGTCAATGATGCCACAGCATGTGAACAGTGGGAAGACATCAACAGATTTACATAAAGGTTAGTAAAATGCAGTTTGCAGTTAGGCAGATTTAATTAAGTTTAAGTTTAAGTAGCTTAATAATTTATACTAATAGTAGGTTTCTGTAGTTTGTCTAGCTAGACAAACTACAGAAATTTTTATTCAATTCAGCTGAATTGAATTAAAATTATTAGGATAGGTTTAAAGAATCTTTATTTCTCATAAGGCATAATAAGTCACTTTTTTTTTAATGCCATGAAGTAGATGTTAAGTGGTTGCTACTGCCCATGGACATCTAATTCCAACCTCAAGCAGGCTCGTGTCCTGCCTGAGGTCGCATGTAGTAGCGTTGCTACCCCGGAGGCTGATGGTCGCCTCATGTAAGTGTGGCCGGCAACTGCACTTTTCCACCGAAACGCAAATGAATTGTTTCATTTGTGTCACGGCACGTGCAGCGGTGGTACTTCCCCGGCCAAACCATACAAGTTCTTCCACCTACAAACCATACAAGTTCTTCCACCTACACTGCACTTACAATGAGAAACTTAAATACTAAAAGTATAGAAGTGTATGCAGCTAAACAATGCCATTAAATAAATGACAGATGTCTGTGTATGTATTTGTATGTGTGAGTATGTGTGTATGTAAGTTTTTGTGTGTATTCTATGTTAATCTAGGATAAACTATTTGTATGCTATAATTTTATACATATTCATAAGAGTGCTAAGTGTCTCATTTCTCTGTCCACGTAATGTTCATAACATATTTTTGCAGGTGCTCTATTACAGGCTGCAGTGACGTCTGTTGAAGATCATGGATATGTGATGGATATTGGTATTCCAAATGTAAGAGCATTCTTGCCAAAGAATTCCGCTAACCCAGAAATTGATCTCGGTCAGTATGAAATCATGATACTGTGTATGTTTTTTTTTTACTTTAATTGCAATACACCTGTTAGTTCGGTTCTAAAATACAAATAGGTTTTAATAAACCTTAATAAACCTTGTTGTGATGCAAAGAAATCAATGCTAGTTTTCTTATTGTAATTGTTTTAATTATCTGTGTTCAATTATCCCAAATTTACTCTGCTATGAAAATAATATTTTTTTTTTATAGTCTAGTATAGTTATAAGGTTTTATAGTCATTTATTTATTTATTAAAATTTTGATAATTCTTCTCATAGATATAGGAATGCTTACATGGTGCAGTGTGAAGTCAGTGGCCGCATCTCCCGAGAGCTGCGTGGTGACTCTTACAAGTGAGCTGTCAGCATTGCAGAACGCCTTTCAGAAGAAGCCTACCACACCTCTCCTGCCTGGGAATGCTCTAAACTTTACCGTTGACAAAGTGAGTGAAGCGAAAAAACCATTTGTCACAAAAATTTCAATTTCACTAAAGTAATACAAAATCTATGGGTGACCGTCAGGCACAAAGGTTTGAAGGCACAAAATTGTAGTAATTTTTTATTACATTAACATTTGCAATAGAGCAATAGGTATTGCTCCAAGAAGTTCAAGAACTAGAAGAGAAGAAGAAGATTAATATAAGTGTTTTAACAGTGATAACGACACACTGCAATCACTTCCTAAATCTTGGACTTGTTTGCAGCCTCTAGAGAACGGGTTAGAAGGTCACGTGTTCGAGGACACCACCGCCTACATACAACGCCAGCATGTCGACAAGGTGAACGGCAAGAAGCCAGCTCTTGGGCAGAAGGTACCATTTTATTTACAAATAAACTAGGTGACCCGGGACTTCATCTGCTCAGGATTAGTATTTCGAGCAATTCACACAAGGTCTTTATAAATTGTAGCCTATGTGTTATTCTGATGTATAAGCTATACTACTGTAAAGTTTCATTAAAATTAATTCAGTAGTTTTTACGTGAAAGAGTAACAAACATCCATCCATCCATACTTACACACTATCGCGTTTGTAATATTAGTAGGATAAATAAATAACGTGTCACACTCACAGCCCCACACTAGGATTCCCTGTGTCGCGGGTGCCATGGACACATACAAACCCAAACACACAAACACCCAGACCGGTAACAGAAATCTAAATTTATCATTTAAATTTCTGCCCCACTGGGGATCAAACCCGGGACCCTTCGAATGGTAGACTGGGTGGATGAATACCACACGGGTATTTATATTCATAATCTATACATATAAAATGTTTTATGACTGTCTCTAAAATATTCCTAGCTTCGCCCATCATTTACATTACTTAAATAACCCGGGTACCTTCCCTAGATTCGAGCGAGATTGCTTTACGTGCTGCCCACAACAAACACTCCGTTCTTGACCATGAGGAATCTGTTCGAGACCACATACCCTGACATGAACATGGAGCAGAAGTTCCGAGAAGGCGACATCATTGAGGAAGCTCAGGTATACTTGGCAGGGAAGCATAATGTGACCAATTGAACCAGCAAATTAATTATGGACACTAACACCTTAACACTGAGGGCAGTCCCGTTGCAGCTTCATAAGTGGTTGAGCTTAAGCTTTACCAGGGGAATCACCATCGCTGTCCTCATAACCCATTGAAGCAAATCTTGTAGCAAGTATATGTGTTTTGGTCGAGGAGGGTTGCTACCGGATACGCTACCGGATGTACTGTGTTTTTGACGTTCATCGAGTGTATACAAATACCTTATGATGAATAAAAATGATTTTATTTATTACTAGCTGACCCCGCGAACTTCGTACCGCATATATAACATAAAAAACTAAGGGGTGGACTACCCTTAACATTTAGGGCGATGAAAAATAGATGTTGGCCGATTCCCATAGACACCGGATAAGCACAAAAAATTTCATCAAAATCGGTCAAGCCGTTAAGGAGGAGTATGGCAACGAAAACTGTGACACGAGAATTTTATATATTAGATTTATTTACTATATTTGAGGCGACTATCAGTCGTGAGTAGCAACGTCCACGTATGATCTGAGGTAGGATGTCTGTCCTATTTGAGGTTGGATGGGTTGTGGATGTGCATGGGTTGCAGTGGCTACTTAACATCAGGTGGCGTGCACGCTTGTTTGCTGCTCATAAAATGAAGATTTCGCAACCATTTCAGGTGGTAAAAATAATGGGCAGAACGTTATACCTGAATCTGGGAGAGGAGAGCTTGGGGATGCTGAGCCTCCGACGCATACAGGTGGATGAGGACTTGCAGGATCAAGATGTCGTTGCCAAGTCCTATCCTTTGGGTATGATTGTTACTAATTATCACTACACTAGCGACCCACTCCGGCTTCGCACGGCTGCAATGCTGATACTAAATACACTACAGAAAAACTGTGAACGTTTATACTAATAAACCTTCCTCTTCACTCTATCTATTAAAAAAAACCGCATCAAAATCCGTTGCGTAGTTTTAAAGATGTATAAATGTTCACAGTTTTTCTGTAGTGTATTTAGTATCAGCACCCCAGCAATAATATAAAGCTTGAAGAGTTTTGTTTGTCTGTACGCGCTAATCTCAGGCACTACTGAACCGATTAGAACAATTCTTTTTGTATACGATAGCTACATTCATGAGGAAGGTTATAGGCTATCAAGCATTACGTTACTGTTCTTAACGCGGATGAAACCGCGTGCCACAGCTCGTTCACTCGTATAAAACAAAACTAATTATTGAAGTATATTTATATTAGAATTTATGAAAGTATTTATTACTCTTTACCTTATAATTTAGGGATATTATTTAGTACTTTTTAGCTTGAAATCAGTTTTTGTTACTGCTTAAAATAATGTTCTCATATAATTTAAATGTAAATTTGATACGGTGCAGGCAGCAAGCACAAGGTGAGGGTGCTCCGATATCACCTGGTGGACTTCTGCTACTCGGTGACGGACGAGCGCTCCGTGCTGGAGCAGCGGTACTTCAGCCTGGCGCAGCTGGCGCCCGGGGACGTCGTGGCGGCCGCCGTCGCCATCGTCGCCGACAACCACCTCATACTGCAAGTTGGGAGAGTCACTGGTAAGAAAGAAAAAAAAAGTCAGAAATATTTGTCCATCACACACAATCTTTTAAAAAACATAGTGACATTAAATATCTGCAATATTTTGCATCGAAAATTAAAAGAAGATTTGTTTGTCTTCAACCCTTTTTATGTCCCACCGCTGGGCACCGGTGCCTTCCCACAACCGGGGAAGGCCTGGAGTGGCGAAACCATATTGAATTTCGTGTGGCTTCCGACCATGTTTAACAAATGTTATCTAACGATAAAAACCAGAAACGACGGCTTAACGTGCCCTCTGAAGACGGAAGCGCGCATAAAAGTTGTAGCGGTCACTCATTTTGTTTGATAATTCTAAAACAACGTAACTATTTAAGTACATATTATTTCAAATCAATTGTGTGTATCTGTATATTGCTAGTCAGTCACTAGCGAGAAAATGCACTACCTCACATTATTATGTCCGGAGAATGAAAGTATCAAATAAGTCGATTATTTAAACCTTTGGAATATAAAATTTTTTTTTATTGTATATTATAGTATTGTTTATAGCATATTATTGTTTTATTTTCAGGTTACGTTCCTCAAGCACACTTGACAGATTCCGGAGTGTTTGTAGACCCTAAAAAAGCAAGCGTCTCGAAGCTAACAAAAAAGAAATTTAAGGTAAACTATATAAATTTAAATACATACATTTAAATAAATACGATCTTCAGAATACTGACTTTTGATTTTTTGTTTTAGTTAAAAAGCTATTAAATAAAATAAATTTCACTTAAAACTTTCCTCCTCACATGTCATTCCCAGGTAGGTCAGGAGGTTCAGGCCCGTGTGCTGGCGGTGGAGCCCGCGAAGAAGAGCCTCTTCCTCACGCTGAAGCCTTCGCTGCTGGACCCTGATGTGGAGGTCCTCAAGAGTTACGAGGACGCTCAAGTCGGCAAGAGTTACGTTGGTGTTATTGCGGTGAGAGACATGTTTTAAATAAATAATCGATTTGATACGACGACGTTAGAATCTAGTAGTTTAAGGTAATGGAGAATAGGGTAGCTTTTGATACACAGGACCGGGAAGATCTAGTATCTACAAAATAGGGTATCCTTGGGTAAGGCTTAGTGCTATTACTTTTGTACACATTTTTAGCCTGCCAATTTAATTTAATTTCAATATAATTATGACAAAAAATATGCATGTAACTTACCAGTCTATGCCCGCAATTTCGTCTGCGTGGATTTCAGAATAGTGTCAAGATAGGGCCCTCCTCGCCCCGCCCCGTCTGCCACGCTCGCTCGCCCATATTTTCGTTTCGCAAGTTATTTTAATTCTGTGATATCGTCCGAGTAATTATATTTTTATTATTTGCGGAGCGCGCAGAGCCCCACGCTGGCGGTGTGGGTCGCGGCCGATCTCACTGTTAAGCAACGTCGGGCGCGGCCGGTACTCGGATGGCTGACCGCTGGTGGCTAATTTCATGCGCACTTCCGTGCTTCGGAGGGCACGTTAAGCCGTCGGTCCCAGATGTTATCGACAGATAACAATCGTTAAACCTGGTCGGAGGCCCTTTGGGCGGTTTGACAACATCCGACACGGGTTAGCCACTAACCCGTATCTCCAATCCTTATTGGAGCAGCATGGTGAAGTATGCTCCAGGCCTCCCTCGGTTGTCGTGAGAGACCCGTGCCCAGCAGTGGGACATAAAAACGGTTGTAGGCAATTATATTTTTGAATATGTATTGCAGCATATCAAGGACTACTTGGTGGTTTCGTTCTTCAACAACGTTCAGGCGTACGTGCCGCGCCGCTTCGTGTGCGCCGCCGCGCCGCCGAGCTTGACGGACGCGTTTCACGTGGGCCAAATTGTAAGTTATTTATTCACTACTATTGTTACATGTCAGAATGCAAATGTTCCAAGATATATTTAAAGGAAATAAAATTATATCTAATCATATTAAATCGTCGTTGTAGGTAAACTGTACGATACTGCGAGTGGAACCTGAGAAAAATAAAATGTCTGGGAGCCTCACTACCGCGCCGTTCACACCTTCAGTAAGCAGTTTACGCTTATTAATGCATAATTTTAAGCAGTATTAATAATGGAATTTATGTGTTAAATAATTGACGGACCCTTTGAAATCTTTTTCTGTTCTTAATATAACATTATAAAGTCTTAGCACAATAAAAAGCTAGTTATTTATTAATCACATCCACATATGAATTGACTTAGATATATTCTAAATATTCTGTTAGACCGTTAAACCAAAATTTTACTCGTAAACTAATTATACGTTCCTTTAAAGGAAAAAACAGAGAAAGCGGTTAAACGAAAGAAGGCTAAGGATACCAACGACTCACCAAACAAAACACAAAGACCTAATAGTGACATTGGTCAAAAGAACCAAGAGGATATAGACGCAAATGAGACAGTTAAAAAGAAAAAACGAAAAAATAGGGATTCAAATCAAGAACAATCTGAAACTAGCGATAAAGAATCTAAGAAAAAGAAGAAAAATGAACTGAAAAAGCAAATGGCCGATGTGGATGAAGACACACCAGATAATCAGACAATAGAATCAGAAAAACCAAAAAGAAAACAAAAGAAGAAAAAGAAAACAGAAATTGAAGAAGCACCAATAGAAGACGTCGCTGAAACTGAAGTAGATACTGGACATATAAAAGGAAATAAGAAGAAAAAGAAGAAAGATAAAGAAGTAACAGAAATCGGACCAGAAGAACATCCAGCAGAAGACGTAGCCGATACTTTAGTAGACACTGGACATAGTAAAAAAAACAAGAAGAAAAAAGATAAAGAAGTTACGGAGAACATACCAGAAGAACATCCAATCACAGAAGAGAGCGATGCTATCGAGACTGACATTTACGAAGACAGCGACCACGTGCTCACTCCGCAAGACTTGGGGCTCATCGATATGTCGGATTGCGTAACAGCAAAACAGTACAAAAAACGGGTAGTTTCACTTATCAAAGCTGTCAAGGCCAGAACTAGACGTATCGATACTATTGACAAGAAAATTATAAACATAGAAGAGATAGGATTAACTGCAAAGAATAAAAAGTATCACACAGCAATGCACATGGAGAAATTAGTGATACAGGAAAGAATAAAGAAACTATTGGAAGCGTTAAAAGTCGCTCAAGAAAAGTTAAAAGAATTTGGCTTAGAACAGAATAAAGATTACAAAAAGAAAGAAAAGAAGACTAAAGCTTTTACTGAACCAAAAATGAATACAGCGCAATTAAATAACAGTACTAATAAAACGGAGAAGGTCAAGAGTAATCTGCGTAAAGACGAAGAGAAAGTTTTGAAGAATAAGATTAAAGACATCAAAGTAGTTAAGGAATTGAAGCCGGCTTTGGAAGTGCCGAGCGCTAAGGACTTCTGGTCAGCCAATACTGACAGCTCAGCGAAGGCAGTGCAAGAGGAATGTAGTAGTAGCGATGCAGAGGTATGTTTTTTATTTACTACTAGCGACCCGCCCCGGCTTCGCACGGGTGCAATGCTGATACTAAATACACTACAGAAAAACTGTGAACGTT